>JAYESA010001506.1:0-43685 GCA_036927795.1 Iris macrosiphon
TTCCCTTCCTCTCCTTCTCCTCCGGCTCCCTCTCCCCGTTCCAGCCGCCTCTGGCCTCCGCCCGTGCCACCGCGGCGAGCCGCCCTCGCCGGCCACCCGACCTCCGCCTCCCCGCTGCCCCCTCAGACCTCCTCCTCCTCTTCTCCTTTACGATCTCCTCCTCCTCCCTGCCTGTGCGTCCCCGCGGCCCGCCGGAGCGGCTCTGCCCCCACTCGTCGACCCCGCACCACCTTGCCGGCGCCGTCCCCTCTTCCCCTCCCGCTGGCTCCGCCCTCTCCCAGCCGGCTGCTCCCCCTTCTTCTTCCCCGCTGCCCCCTCTCTCCTCCTCGCGCCGCCCCGAGCCACACCCAGTTCTCCGCCCACAGCGTCGTCTTCCCCGGCGAACCCTCCTCTCCGGCCGACACAGCCGAGCAGCTCGACCGTCGAGGCCAGTCGACTCCAGCAGCGTTCAGATGCCCTAGGGAGGACACGGACACAGCCGTCCCTGACCCTGACACGTGTCGGACGCGTGTCGGACATGAGAAACGCAAGTTTCTGGAGCCCTGTTCAGGTAACGATATCTCTCTCCTCGTATTTTCGATTTCAATTTTGTCAGTTGCGTCGGGTAGACTATGTAACCATCTCGGTGCCCGTGCAACCCGCTCGGAGCATCGCGTCCTGTGGCGATCGCGAACCGCGATCCAAATACAAGAAAAATAATGACCCGATTCACCTCGAAACTGAGTGCGCCCCGCCAAACGGGGCGATTTGGTCGCACGCGGTCTTTACCGAAATGTGCGCGACGTTGATACGGACGTGTAGGAATTCGGAGAAGTTGATTCGGATGTGCGTGCACACCGGAATCAACCCGTATCCGCCAACACCGCCCCGTATCCGTCAGTTCTGGAACACGCTGCAACTTTGTGTACATACGTCGGATCGAAACGAAACTTGCGCCATCGGACTCGTAGCAATACGCTGGTCCTGTGAGCCAAGTTTGGTTCGATTCTGAGAACGTTGACAGAATCCCGTATCGTGGGTCCCATAGGCTCCACTTGACAGGCGATTTTATGACCGGCTCATCGGAATTCAATTCTGGAAGTTCCGTTGGGTTCATATCGACGTTCTGGACTTGTTGACACTAAGTTTGGGGAATTTGGAGACCTTTGACCCTGACACATTTTTCGGTGCAAAGCGGCCTACATGTGGACCCCGCTTTGACCAAAAACTGTCATTTTTGCCCCTGTGTCCAAATTGGACGTAAGGACAGGCGTTTCTAGCTATTTGATATTTTCTGAGACTCTTAGTGATGTTTATTTCAGCATCCGGAGACTTTTCTTCTGAGGTCATAGTTTCTGACTCTTGGTACTTGACATCTGGACGTTATATATTTGCAGCTCTCTCTTGCCAGGCAAGTATACCTTGCCCTGTTGTACTGTTTAATTCAGTTATTGTTAGTTACATATTTATCTATTTTAATATTATATAAATGTGCGCGTCCGAGAAAACTCGGGTGCAGTCAACGATGGCGTTGACATTAGGACTTGTGTCTGACCTAGTGTCTAGTAGACCCACCTAAAAGTTGTGAAGTTATTGATATAACTTCTCAGGCCTTGACACGTATCATTACACGTCACAGAGTGAGTACATGTAGGAACGCGTGCCTCATGCACGACTGGCCATCAGTGTGAGCAACACGTGTAGCGGTATTTAGCTCAGTTGTTTATTTTATTGAGACTTGCATCATAGTAGGAGGTGTCCACGTCGTTTTTACGACTTGTACATCTATATTGGGCGGGAAAGACATCTAGTAGGCGTATGGGACACCCCCCCTGATATATACTCAAGTTACCATGCTCTTCGGAGATGGGGATTACGGTATATATAGCGAGTTACCATGCTGCTCGGAGATGGGGTATTGGCTTTCTTGTTCCCATTACCATTCTCCGAGGAGGATGGGGTATTATCCTTCGTTCCATGCTCCACGGGGATGGATGATTGCAGAGTGCCCTTGAGTCAGGGGGCATATGACACATATACTAGCCAATCATGACGATTGGTGAATTACGTCAGCATATGTCTAGCCCACACATTCCCATGCGTACTACAAGGTCTTTAAATTGCATTCACTCAGATGGTTAGCACACCCCTTTATTTATTCAGTATTTACATTATGGCATGTCATTTTTATATATCTTGATATGTCCCTCTGAGGACCTGGTCCCCTGCCAGGTGTATATTTTCTTGAGTATTCGCAGGAGCACAGATCCGGACATATTACGTTTATTCCGAGGAGGTCTTCTCTTCGAGCCTCGTGATTGTCAGATGTTGTTCTTTATGGTGTGTATTCTGGTTCTTTTTATATTATATTTCTGCAGTGGATTTGTTTCCATCCGACTGTCGTTCTTTAGATTTTTGTTTATTGAGATCTAGTTACCTGATTATTGGTTATTCCTGTATATGTGATATTCTGTGGATGAGATTTAGATATTACCCTGTGACTTGTGATTAATATTACTACTGGTGAACTACTGTTCATTATACAGCGTACGCACGTATATATGGTTTCCATATATTGGAGTTGCCATATATACGGGCGGCTGGCATGGTTACGTATCCTAGTCCTACGTATTTTGGGACTGGGGCATGACAGATATATATACACATAACTAGATATATGTAGCTCCCCGTTCCCCCGGTGCGGGGAGCGCGGCTAAGAAACACAAGACGGTATCGTTCGATCGGGATAGATTGAAACAAGAACTCATTCTCGTTATGGATTTGTTTCTTCGGAATCGATTCCCATATTCAGTGGACCGTGCCCTCAGGATCGACTTAGCGGCAGAGTCAGGAGGGACCTCTCCGCTGCTATCTTTTATTGCCTAGGTTTTCGATGTCGCTTGTTGCTTTCGTGATTTGAGTTGGTTTTGGGATTTGCTTGTTTTCCTTGAACGGTTTCGATGAGTTTCATTATTTTTGTTCATTGAACTGCACTTTAATTCCGAGATTGGAAAGAGTCAAAGGAGTATTGATCGAGCTGTTCGTGTGTAGGTGAACGAGCAGTATGCAGCTTGTGAGCGGAGTCGTGAAGCGCCTCTTTCCTTCTCCCTTCCCACAATCTAAGTGAGTGGCTACCATCCCGATTAGCTAGCCCTGCTTCCAAGTCTTCACATCAAAAACTCTAGCATTCTTGTTGCCCCGATCAGACGATACCAAGTAATAATAAAAGATACCAAGATAAAAGAGAGTAGATTTGGATAATACTTCTTGTCAATCAAACTTGTGAACGGTTACTTACCTGCATGCTTGTTCGTTTGGAATATTTATCATATGTATAATACAAGTTAGAATGTATGCTCTTCTTTAAATTGTGCTATGAAAAGAGCTTATCCTGAATGCAATACACTGAACCGAGAGGCTATGTAACTGAATCATAATACTGCTTGTCCTGAACTGGCATTGCCTCAACTGTATGAACTGTTAACTTAATAAAACAATACCGATTCGATCACGGACAACTTGTGCACAAGGTCACTGGTTCCTGCGGACGGTCGCTGGGGCACTGGCACCGATCTGATTCGGACGGAACTCACTGTAGTCTACTGCATCTGGATGGGATGGTTTGTAGCCACTACTGAATCTTTGGGGGACGCCTCAACGATTCTACGGAATCGGATCGTGACCTAATGGTATCAGAGCACAGATTCAAGTTCCTTAGACTTTCGTGCTGGAAAAGTTTCTTTAACGATCAAATTCATGTGCGAACTCTTGAACTCGCTAGGCCAAAATGAGATAGGTTCATGCAATAAGTCCATAATACATTATGATCCTAATGTAATTTACCTTCTTTTGAAGGAATGGCACCAGCGCAATCTGCACCGCAAGTACCGAACGAAATATAAGGCCAAGAAAGTAGTTCGAGCACTTCGGGAAGCTCTCAGAGCCAGCGTGGCATATCTCAAGTCGATCCGCTTGAGCGGATAATGCTAATGTTAGAAGCACAACGACAAGGAGATGATGCTCGCCAAGCCAAGTTCGAAAGTAATTTAGAGACCCGATTCTCAGTCCAATAGAAGCAGGTAGATACCCTACAACAGATTGTTCAGACTTTGGTTGCCAACCATTCCGTCGCAACAGCAACTACTCCAGTGGAACAGGCCGTGCTTGAAGTAGAGACGCCACAAATTCCAAGGCCGAGGGACGTGACTGCCTTCAACTTGGGCCACTTCAAGAAAGTCTGCAACACCCCATTCAACAGGACTGAGGACCCAGTGGTAGCTCTAGATTGGCTAGCCGAACTTGAAGATCACTTCGCTCTTCTAGAGGTCCCCGAAGAGAAGCGCGTCGCCTGTGCACAACTTCAGCTCCGCCTCAATGTGCACGATTGGTGGAACGTGCATCGACGATTTCTCCAATTTGATCACGGAGAGGAGGCGATCTCGTGGACAACTTTTCGTGTCGCGTTTGAAGAGGAGTTTATACTCCCTCCAGTACAACGTCAGATGGAAAACGAGTTCGTGCAGCTGCGGCAGGACAGTATGACAGTTAAGCAATATTCCACCGAATTCAACCGACTCTCCAAATTTGCTCGGGCCTATTTACCTGATGCAGCGAGTCGAGCTAGAAGGTTTGAAGGCGGTTTGTGCCCTGCCATTCATGGGCACGTAGTCGTTAATCAGTACGGGACCATGCGTGAAGTCATGAATCACGCCCTATCTCTTGAACCGCAGTATTCTCACTTTTCCACAGCGCTGTGCATACCTACAATCACAAACGCCAAGGCAACGACAGAGGAAACACAGCTGCAAAGTGCCCTAACCACGGCAGTCCACGGAGAGGAAACCCAGGGCAACCATGTTCTTATTGTAAGAAACCAGGGCACACAACAGAAAAGTGCCGCAAGAAACTTGGGCAATGCCTCATTTGTGGTGATCCAGATCATACCGTTCCTGCCTGCCCACTGAGCCACCTCAATAATCCCTAACGGTAGGCTTTATTCCTAAGTTTTGGGACGAAACTTCCAATTAGTTGGGTAGGATGTAGCGCTCCGTTCCCCCTGTGCGGGGAGCGCGGCTAAGAAACACAAGACGGTATCGTTCGATCGGGATAGATTGAAACAAGAACTCATCCTTGTTATGGATTTATTTCTTCGGAATCGATTCCCATATTCAGTAGACCGTGCCCCCAGGATCGACTTAGCGGCAGAGTCAGGAGGGACCTCTCCGCTGCTATCTTTTATTGTCTCGGTTTTTGATATCGCTTGTTGCTTTCGTGCTTTGAGTTGGTTTTAGGATTTGCTTGTTTTCCTTGAACGATTTCGATGAGTTTCATTGTTTTCGTTCATTGAACTGCACTTTAATTCCGAGATTGGAAAGAGTGGAAGGAGTATTGATCGAGCTATTCGTGTGCAGGTGAACGAGCAGTAGGCGGCTTGCGAGCGGAGTCGTGAAGCGCCTCTTTCCTTCTCCCTTCCAACAATCTAAGTGAGTGGCTACCATCCCGATTAGCTAGCCCTGCTTCCAAGTCTTCACATCAAAAACTCTAGCATTCTTGTTGCCCCAATCAGACGATACCAAGTAATAATAAAAGATACCAAGATAAAAGAGAGTAGACTTGGATAATACTGCTTGTCAATCAAACTTGTGAACGGTTACTTACCTGCATGCTTGTTCGTTTGGAATATTTATCATATGCATAATACAAGTTAGAATGTATGCTTTTCTTTAAATTGTGCTATGAAAAGAGCTTATCTTGAATACAATACACTGAACCGAGAGGCTATGCAACTGAATCATAATACTGCTTGTCCTGAACTGGCATTGCTTCAACTACATGAACTGTTAACTTAATAAAACAATACCGATTCGATCACGGACAACTTGCGCACAAGGTCACTGGTTCCTGCGGACGGTCGCTGGGGCACTGGCACCGATCTGATCCGGACGGAACTCACTGTAGTCTACTGCATCTGGATGGGATGGTTTGTAGCCACTACTGAATCTTTGCTGTATTCCATCCTCGTTCAAGACTAAATCGTCCATTATGGCATCCCGCCAGTGATCCACTGTATATTTAAACCTGTTGCAAACTAACTTGTGTCTTCGTGGCAGGGAAGGCATGGTAAGTATTGTGCAGGTGGTTCAGACGGACAGGTAAAATCTACCGAACGGTGGCTAGTTCATTTCAGTATCATACATATATATACTTTTGCTTGTAAATGAACTAAGGCAAGATAGAAACCTACCAAAACATGCATGCTTCATTAAAACAACGTGTTGATTGGTATAGTTCGGTTAGCTTGCCTTCACTAGTATGTTTCGACATGCTGACCCTCGTTGAAACAGGTTCTCCGCACTAAGGCGAACCGAGCGAGGAGCCGAAGTCGTCTTCCCGATCCAGTCCAGCTGTAGGCGCATCCCATGATCGCGCCGCTTTTGAAGTACTTGAAGATAGAAGCTTGCAACTTATATATAATGCAGCTTCGTGGCAAAGCCGTCCTCCAGCCTGGAGGTCTTTATCATTTTAAAGTTTATAAAGGGATGTAATGTACAGGACTTCTATCTCATTTTGAGTCAACACTTTTGTAAGCCCGTGCGGCATATTAGCTGACTCGTTCAGGAGTTTGTAATAGATGTTCATTATCAATAAAGAGAACTTTTCCATGTTTCAAATCTGTGTTTTAATTTATCTGCGTACTCTGAATATGTGCTTGCTATGCAAATCATTAAAGCCTTGTGCGGGCGCAACCCCAGGCCCATACGGCGGTCACGATTCGGGGGACGCCTCAACGATTCTACGAAATCGGGTCGTGACAATATATGCATAGTTATAGCTAGGAAAATATATATGTATAGGTATGTATCGGGTAAGGATTATATATTTATGTTTGTGGATATATATATAAATAGATATCTAGGTATATGCATATGTGTGTGTTGTATATATATATTAGCCTATACAAATAGCTAGGTATATATCTATATTCATAAATAGCTAACTAGAGGGGTAGTTAGAGGGGTATTGGAGGATATCTCAATACCTTGAGATATCAAGGTATCTCAATACCTTGAGATATCCAAGGTATTGAGTTTCGAGCGGGGTTTTTGAGCAATTGCCTAGGTTTGAGTTTAGAGATAGGTTTTTATGTATATGTGTATATATTTACGCGTGCTAGCATAGGTTTTAGCGGGTTTAGGCAGGGCGTATAACGTAGGGTGAGGTATCGGATACCGAGGGTATCCCGGTATCTCAAGGAGGCGAGTTTGAGGGTTTATTAGCTTAATAACCTAAAATTTCAGGGGCACCCTAGTTTGACCTAGAGTTGACCGTAGTTGACTCGGTTGACCATAGTTGACTCGGTTGATCACCAAAGTCAACTTTTGCCCTAGATTTGACCTAGAGTTGACTTTTTGGACCCATAGTTGACTTTTTGACCCAGATTTTACCGGTTTGATCCGTTTGACCTATTTGACCTAGAACGACCCTAGAAGCCTATTTTTAATTATTTTATATCTATTTAACTCATTAGAAACCTATTTAACCTTGCTTTTCGTAATAGGTTCTTGCGACACCAGTTCGGATCGCTAGTTGCTCAGGACGTCAGGCGAGTACATTCTCTGATAGTTTTTATTATCTGATGATTATTATGATTCAGCTTCTAGTATAGTATCATCTGATTTTCTGGCACAACACGGGACATAGACTAATATTTGTGGATTCATTTACTTGCGACACGTATATTTCATGTTTCTGGCCTCTATTCTGGAATCACCTACATGCATCACTACAGGCATCACTTATGTTTCTGGCTGGACTTATTCTTGATTTACGTATCGGGTCTTGGATTCACTTGTACTAGTCTGGACGGAAAAATACTCGAGTAGACATATAAACATTTCCATCTGGAATCATCAGAAATTACCCCCTCTGGTCTAATCTGGAATGATAGCAGTCGCGCACCCAGTGCGCGGTGAGCCGTACTTACCCCTAGCCGTTTACATGTCGAAACAAGTATTTCAAAGACACCGAGTTCATTCTTTATAGTCTGGACTCACTTGCATTTCTTGCTGGTCTCACTTATAGTTTCTGGACTTGACTCTTTACATATATTTCATGCTGGACTCACTACACGTTCTTGTGCACAGACTTGATCTTAGTTTAGATTTCTTGTATCTTGCAGTTATTACTATCTTGCTTCTGACATTCATGCATCTTTACCTTTATGCACCAGTGATATATATATTTCCTTGTTTCATACTTTATTTCCTTCACCTTGCTACTTGCTACAACTGTTTTATAGTTTTTGTCATTTAACTGAAACTGCTGTTAGAGATGTACTTGCTCCAGTCCTGACTGGACATATTTTTTTCAGAGTATCCAGAGGAGTGGTGTCCAACATTTTATGGACCTGAGCCTGTCGATGGTGCAGACAGGGACCCTCTAGTTTATGAGTGATTTTCGGGTTGGTAGCCGAGATCACTAGGACCTTATTATTGTTTTTATTAGCCTTTGGTACCGGATTTGTCTCCAGTTTTGGATTTGAGACCTTGTATTGTATATGATTTTGGATGTTGTATTATTATTATTGATGTTGTGGTTGTTGTAGTAGTTATTGTTGGTTAGACTTTATAGTTGTTAGACTTCTTTGTTATCTTATCGTACTTAGATTCGTGATTGAGTACATTGTGATTATCATTATGATATTGCTCCTCCGTTTGGAGTTGAGATCTTGACAGGTTTATATATTGATTGTGTGAGATTGTTATCTAGATAGTTGACCTAGACAGCGTTCTACCGCCGATGCTGCAGCGTAGGCTGGACGTACCCACGACTCATGCCCAATTTTTTTGGGTGCGGGTCGTGACAAGTTCTCCTTCTGACATTGTCGGGCCTCTTGATGAACCTTCTGTTGTGCTTGCATTATTGCATAGAATATTTGGAACATCTGTTGTCCGTCCATAGGATGTCATGGAAGAAAAACAGGCATTGGTAGAGTAAACTGCGGTGGTGGTGGAATGTCATCTCGCCGGAACCTTGAGGCATGTTGATCAGCTTGATTGCTTTGTTGAGTGAAGGGATCTCCACTTAGTGGCGTCACCCTATCGTCGTAGGTGACCACAGCACCTTGTGGTATACCCGCGAGAGTCTCATCACTGGCTCGTGGATCCATTACTCTGCACATAAAGTTAACTATGAGAGTCGTACAGAGGAATCAAGGCATGATGCAACTCAAGAAATTATTTTGAAGTCGATATAGAGGTCAAAAACAGGTCAACAAGTGGATGAGATCCTATAATTTATTCTATCCTAATTTGTAGGCTTTTTTGGTTCTGTATTTGGAATACGAAGCAATATATAGACCTGCATGGTCCACCACAAAAACTATGTCACGCCCTAGTCCCAAAATACCAAGGGACTAGCCACATGACATTGGCCAGCAGCATAACTCCAATGGGCAACCCAATTTAATGGACCCGTTATAGTGCACTTAAGTTGTAACATATACAAGTCTGTCCCATCTATCACAGTATAATTCTAGTCTCAACCACAGAAAGCAATCACAATATAATATGATAGACCAGTCAAGATAATAGATAAAAAAAAGTCCATCAGCAAGTCCACATAAGTAGTATCTCGGGGAACAATCTGTCACAATAAATAAAAGAGAATAACACAAATATATATGTCCATAAGTCCAATTCCAAATATGAAATAACACTAAGCATAAATAACTAAGTAAGTAACTGAGTACTCAAGAGAAATCCTCTGGCACAATCTCGTCCTCTGGTGCCAGTATCGCTCCAACGTCAGCTCTTATCCCGTAAACCTCGGGATAATCCTCCACTGCTATACCTGGGAACATAATCCGGATCCAGGTTCTCAGGGGACATAGCAAGGTACAAGAAACACTTAAGCCAAATAAAATACAGCAAATAAAAACAGATCCTCAGGGCAAGCTATGTAACTAGCTAAGTGAAATACAAATGAGAGCATCACTAGTACTTAGGCTGAAACAACTAAAGGCTCTGTGTCGGGGAGCCCGTAGCAGAAAGTAGTATCTCGTAAGGCCCGTAAATGTGCCAAGCTATGATACAAAGACTAAAACACCTCTAATAATATATATATATATATATATATATATATATATATATATATATATATATATATATATATATCATATTTGTCTCTTCCCCCCCAATGTAACCTTATATCTCATGTCCACAATGTCTCATGTCCATAACACGCAAGATCATGACCTCTAGCTAGTACAACGAGTCATAATAATATCTCTATATACAATTCTCATATCACGAATCTTATAAGACTATACAGAATCACCATGAATAACTTAAGAAAGATTATGTCATATGAAATAGTGTCAAGTTTTCTACAGTCTGACATACTTGGTATAGCAAGCACGTAAAAAATAGGATCGTGGAATCAACTCTCTAAGTGATGTTACATAACTCCGCGTACGACGTTGACACCCGAATCTTGTTCGGACGCTAAGCAACATCTCACGGTCCTAGATTGAACAGGTACATCACAAGAGTATATATATATATATATATATATATATATATATATATATATATATATATATACAAGCAGATAATATAATAGGATCTACTACAAGTTGGCAAGTTACACTTGCCTGGGTTCTGAACTCCGTCAACAATTCCTGTAAAAGTGGAATCTGCAAGTACACCTCCGGATGCTGAAACAAACATCACCAATATTTTTAGAATATATGAAATAGTTAGGATTGAATACCCCTAAGTCCAATTTGGACACAGGGACATCATTGACAGTTTCGGATCAAAGCGGTGTCCAATTGTGGCCCACTTTGCACCGTAAAATATGCCAGAGATAAAGTTCTTCAAATTTAGCAAACTTAGTGTCTACCAGTCCAAAATGATAGCACGAACTTAACGGAGTATCCGAAATTGGATTTCGGTGAGCCGGTCACGAAATCACCCGTCAAGTGGAACCGTGGGGCCCACGAAATGGTATTTCGTCAACGTTCTCAGAATCAAACTAAACATGGGTCACAGAACCAGCGTAACACTGCGAAACCGATGGTGCAAGTTTCATTGCGAAACGACAAGAACACGTGAAGTTATGATAAGTATCGAAATAGGCCGATACAGTATTTTTTAACGGATATGCGTTAATTTTGGTGTGCATGCACAACCAAATCAAGTTTCACGAAATCTCACACGTCCGCGTTGATGATACATGCCTTTCGGTAAAATCCTCATGCGACAAAGTTGCCTCGTTTGGCGGGACGCACCCCGTTTCAAGAAATTTTGGATTTACGAAATCACGTTTTTGACAGTTTTCAGCATTAAATAATTCACAGAATAAATCGAATTTAGAGAAAGTGTTTAAAGGAATAAAACTAGGTTATGTTGTCAAGAAGTATATTCAGGTAAAATTTTAGCATCGCATGCTGTTTTGGAGATAACAGGATTTAAACACGTGTACCTGGAATAATTTATGTTCCTAAAAACTCAGTCATTTTTTTCTGTTTTGTGTCTCGATTTGCGATCGATACAGGACACGAGATACTAAAATATTTAAACAGGTTTCATGGGGGTCATGTGGTCTTCACATAGGATTCGACGGTTCGTTGTTTGGTTAACTGTATAGGGAGAAACGGAGATGGGAAGAAGGGTGCCTCGTTTTCTCTGTTACTCGTAATTTCGGGGTGGGTCTACTCGCGGCGGCGATCGACGACGGTCGATGGCAGTGGAGGTGCTCATCTGGACGCAGGGGAAGGGTGGCTGATGGTGGTCTATGGTGATGGTATATATGGAGTGAAGGGGGGGGGGGGTCGGTAGTAGAACGGAGGGGTCGGGGGGGGGGGGGGGGGGGGCTATTGTAGTTGAACGGAGGGGTTTCGGTTTTGGGTTTGGTTTTATTATTATTATTATTATTATTATTATTATTATTATTATTATCCTTTTATATTATCCCATATATATATATATATATATATATATATATATATATATATATATATATATATATATATATATATATATAGGTTTGTATCTCAAATAATTTCCAAAAAATCTACAATACTTTAATAATAGTTGTACACCCAAAAATATATTTTCTGTGTAATATTTGTAATTAATAAATATACATAAATATCTATCCATGAATTTTATATATTTCTAATTAGCTAAAAATAATAAAAATTCTCCTTTAATCTCAATAATTACATAATACCAATAATAAAATTTAAAATTTAAAAATCAGGGTTTTACATTTCTTCATTTGCATAAGTTCTTCTTTAATACTTCTTTTTTGCTTTTTTACAAAATCAATATTAGACGAATAAAACAATATACATAGTAGCATGGGTAACATGATTATTGCATACAAGGACTAATACAAAGCTTAAGTATTAATAATAAAATAGTTGTATGATCATTAGTGATTTCACAATACTAAATTTAAATGAATAATAATAATAATAATAATAATAATAATTTATTCTACTATATACTGTCAAAACAAAGCTTTATCGTGGATTTTGTTTTATCCCACAAATACCCATACATATGAATGCATGAATTCGACCAGTTTCTAAATCCATTGGATCTGGTCTAATTTTTTTCTTTCTCACGTGCCTTTTAATCTTTCCAACATACATGCTAATATATACAGTCTGTATATATTAATACTAATGAATTCATTCATGCCAAATATAGTGCTTTTAATTAGATGTTTTCTACTATATTAAATCAATTAGAGGTTGGCATTAACTCAAGAGGAAATGCAAATGAATTCATTCATGACAAATAATGTGTTAATTAATGCCAAGGTCATATGCATTCATAATAATTCAGCATAGCTATATTATTTCTTATGCGTTAATTAATTCTAAGGTCCAGCTTTCATATGCATTTATTAATTGAGTATATGTTTTGGCATGCATTCATAATAATTCAGCATGTGTGTACTACTTTTAGTACTAAGGTTCGATTTCCAGAAAATTTTTAAAACCTGTGTAGTTGGGACCATTTTAAAATAGTAGAATACAACATGTGCTAATGGAGAATCAAAAAGATGGAAAGGATTATACTAGGTTGTTGCCAAAATCCTTTCTAAATTCTTTAAGAAAAATATAATTTGCTCATATGGTACTTTTGTTATTTTCAAGTATAAAAAATTTAATTAAAAGACGGTTAAAATATGTGTAACGCACGAGAAGCCCCTCCCAAGTTTTCATTTTTTTTTTCTTTTTTGGCATAACGCACTGGATCCGACGTAACGTTTGAAACTTTTGTGCACACTGCATTGCATGTCTTTGGGCTCACTTCCTCTCAACTCCCACCATTTATAAATGAAAAAAATAATATTGTCCCGTGGCTCGATCCACTGACCTTCTGCCACCCAGCTGGGATCTTATACCTCTACTCGGTAACCATAATAGTCACTCGAGTTCGGTCCTCCCAAGTTTTTATTTCACTCATACAGATCGAGTAGCAGAAATATCATTTCCATATATTGTGAAAAAGAAACAATGTATTAGCGGAAGTCTCCTATCACTAGGATACTTTGCATTAGTTTTACTATCGAAAGTCTCATGACATTAGGATACTCAAATCAATTTTACATCATTTGGCGAAGAGAAAATCAATTTTCTTCCTCCCCTTAACTTTGGGAAGCAACCAGTGAACAATTTGTTAAATTCTCAACAAGATTCTGTAAGTAAATTTTTTAACTCTGTATTTTAGAAACAAAAAATTGAATATAAATAAATAATCTGACCGAGACCGAAGCTTGAATTTGGTTCAATGTCCTAAAGACAATATTTGTCCAGCACAGGTGCTTACGCTTTAATGACGACTTTGTCTTTCGAGATACACGAAACTCTTCCTCCGGTAGCAGCACTTCACACTGCAGGAACTGAATGAAGCAATGAAGATAGTATCTCTCTCTTGTACTTAGTCGAATGTATGAATGAGTTTAAATTATTCCTAGAATACTCATATGACTATGTTTTATAAGGGATAAAGAGACAAAATGTAAGGAGATACATTGTTTGGAAGGGATACACCCATTCGAAGAGACATAATATTTGAAAAGAACTGTTATTCCCGAGGCTTAGCCAAAGATGGAAGAACGCGTAGTCGAGATCACAGGTTCACATAAAAGTTCACACTCTAACTTTTCTCGATCACCACGAAGAACTATATAAAAATTCTTATTATAACTTGCTCTCAAGATTACAAAGGAATCAGAAAAAATAAACTTCACGTTCTTCCTTGCACTCGCAGTTGCAGACGGACAGAACGAAATTACAACTAGAAGAAGAAAAAAGAAAGGAGAAGAAGAAAATCTGCTTGCTGGGGAGATGAAGATCATTGTTGCTCAAAGCAAGATTCGCCCCCACACGATCTGATTCCAAGAACCAGCAAGTTCACGTAGAACTTCTGGAACGCTCGATGTCACCTATTTTCTGGACTCGCATGAACTTCTTGGACTCCAATGGCGGCGGCAGTAGAAACTCTCTTCGTCTTCTGATTTTCGAAGTCAGTTCTCAAAGAGGCACGAAGAGAGTACTTATAGAGAGAGGGTGGAAACCCTAGCCGCCTATTAGTTATGGAAAGGTAGGAACAAATTAATTGTGAATTCCTAAAAGATATGCACGAATTAATTTTAAATCCCACAAAAAATAGACCTGAATAGCTGTCCATATATTTCCATAACCGTTCAAATATATCTGAAAGTAGCGGCCACGTAAGCAACCTCATAAGCGGCCACTCACGCAGCAACCCAAATCGTAGCGCATGCGGCAGCCCAAGCAGAAGTCCATGCGGCAGCCCAAGCAGCAGCCCATGCGGTGTCACGCCCCAATTTCGCCGAATCGTAGGGGCGTCCCCCGGCGTGACCGTCGTGCGGGCCTGGGGTTGCGCCCGCACAAGGCTATAGTGTTTTGCATAACGAGCACATATTCAGAGTACGCAGATAAATTGAAACACAGATTTGAAACATGGAAAAGTTCTCTTTATTGATATGAACATTTATTACAAACTCTTGAACGAGTCCGCTAATTTGCCGTACGGTCTTACAAAAGTGTTGACTCAAAATGAGATAGCAGTTCTGTACATTACATCCCTTTACTAAACTTCAAAATGAATAGACCTCCGGGCTGGAGGACAGCTTTGCCACGAAGCTGCATTATTGCTTGGGTTCTAGCTCTTTTTTCGAGTACTTCAAAATGCGGCACGATCAGGATGCGCCTACAGCTGGACTGGATCGGGAAGACGACTTCGGCTCCTTGCTCGGTTCACCTTAGTGCGGGGAACCTGTTTCAACGAGGGTCAGTATGTCAAAACATACTGGTGAAGGCGAGCTAAACCCAACTATACCAATCAACACGTTGTTTTAATGAAGCATGCATATTAATCGTTGTCTTTCTATCTTGCCTTAGTTTATTTACAAGCAACAGTATATATATATAATACTGAAATGAACTTGCCACCGTTCGGTGGATTTTTACCTGTCCATCTGAACCACCTGCACAATACTTACCATGCCTTCCCTGCCATAAAGACACAAGTTAGTTGCAACAGGTTTAAATATACAAGATGATCACTGGCGTATGCCATAATGGACGATAGTCTTTGACGAGAATGGTATTCAACGAAAGTACAAGGGGCGCTGCAAGCCATTCCGCCAAGAACAAGAGACTAAACAATAGGCCTCGCCCGGACCTGATCGATGCCAGTGCCCCAGCATCATCCGCGAGACCGTGACCCTGTGCACAAGTTGTCCATGATCGAACAATATGTTTTCAAGTTAACAATTTTGTAGTTGAGGCAACAAGAGTACAAGACAAGCAACAATTTATAATTCGCAATAAGAGTACAAGACAAGCTACAATTCATGTTTCATTTCCAACGAACAAGGATGAAATATAAGCAATCATTCCCAAGTTGAATGACAAGCAATTTAATCCAAATCTATTCCCTTTTTATCTTGACATCTTTTAGTTATTACTTGGTATCGTCTGATCGGGGCAAAGGATGCAAGATTTAGGTGTGAAGACTAGAAGCAAGGCTAGCTAATCGGGATGGTAGCCACTTACTTAGTTGGTTGGAAGGGAGAAGGAAAGAGGCACTTCAAGACTCCGCTCGTAAGCCGCCTACTACTCGTTCACCTGTATCACGAACAGCTCAATCAATACCTCTTCCTCTCTTTCCATACCCAGAATTGAAATACAGTGCAATGAACGAAAACAATAAAATCCATCGAAACCGTTCAAGGAAAACAAGCAAATTCGAAAACCAACTCAAAGCACGAAAGCAACAAGCGACATCGAAATCCGAGGCAACAAAGATAACAACGGAGAGGTCCCTCCTGACTCTGCCGCTAAGTCGATCCCGGGGGCACGGTCCACTGAATATGGGAATCAATTCCGAAGAAACAAATCCATAATGAGGACGATTTCTTGTTTCAATCTATCCCGATCGAACGATACCGTCTTGTATTTCTTAGCCGCGCTCCCCGAATATGAGGAACGGAGCGCCACATCCTACCCAACTAATTGGAAGTTTCATCCTCGAAACTTAGGAATAGAACCTACCGTTAGGGATTATTTTATTGGCGACGACGATCATGACTCAATGAACAATCACGAACTGAATGGTTTGATTCACCACAGGCTAGGCATAACCCAAGTTTCAGACGATATTTGTCGATTGTATGCCCCGACTTTTTGCAGAAGTTACAAGGTTGGTTTGAATTTGCTTTCTGTTTCCCGCCGTCATTGTGATGCTTTGTAGCGTTGTTTCCTCTCTGATTGCTTTGGCGTTTGTGATTGTAGGTATGCACAACACCGGTAGAAATATGAGGATACTGCGATTCAAGTGATAAGGCATGATTCATGACTTCCCGTATTGTCCGATACTGATAAACGACTACGTGCGCATGGATGGCAGGGCGTAGACCACCTTCAAACCTTCTGGCTCGACTCGCTACATCAGGTAAATAGACGCTAGCGAATTTGGAGAGACGGTTGAATTCGACGGAGTACTGTTTGACTGTCATGCTGCCTTGCCTCAGTTGCATGAACTCGTTCTCCATCTGACGTCGTACTGGAGGGGGTATAAACTCTTCTTCAAACGCGGCATAAAAAGTCGTCCACCAGATCGCCTCCTCTCCATGGTCAAATTGAAGAGATCGTCGATGCACGTCCCACCAATCGTGCGCATTGAGGCGGAGCTGTAGTTGCGCACATACGACGCGCTTCTCTTCGGGGACCTCTATCAGAGCGAAGTGGTCTTCAAGTTTGGTCAACTAATCTAGAGCCACAATTGGGTCCTCAGACCCGTTGAATAGAGTATTGCAGACTTTCTTGAATTGGCCAAAGTCGAAGGCAGTCACTTTCCTCGTCCTTGGAATTAGCGGCGTCTCAACTTCATGCACGGGTTGTTCCACCGGAGTCGCTGCTGTTGCCGCAGAATGGTTGGAAGCCAAAGTCTGAACGATCTGTTGTAGGGCATCTACCTGCTTCTGTTGGACTGAGAATCGAGCTTCTATATTGTCTTGAAACTTGAGCTGACTCTCCTCCACCCGCTTCTTGGCCAGTTCGTGGCGATCCTCGTCCCTTTGTTGGTTTGCCTCCAACATCCGCAACATTTGCTGGATGGGATCGATGCTTAGCATGGCTCACTGACTCTCTGAACTTCCCGAAGTGCCCGAACTACTTCCTTGGCCTTGCGTTTCGTCCGGTGCTAGCGCTGAGGATTGCGCTAGTGTCATTCCTTCAAAAGAAGGTAAATTACATTAGGATCATAATGTATTATGGACTTATTGCATGAACGTATCTCATTTTGGCCTAGCGAGTTCAAGAGTTCGCACAGGGATTGATCGTTAAAGGAACTTTTCTAATACGAGGGTCAGGAACTTGAATCTGTGCTCTGATACCACTATGTCACGCCCCGATTTTGTCGAATCGTAGGGGCATCCCCCGGCGAGACCGCCGTGCGGGCCTGGGGTTGCGTCCGCACAAGGCTAGAGTGTTTTGCATAACGAGCACATATTCAGAGTACGCAGATAAATTGAAACACAGATTTGAAACATGAAAAAGTTCTCTTTATTGATATGAATATCTATTACAAACTCTTGAACGAGTCCGCTAATTTGCCGCACGGGCTTACAAAAGTGTTGACTCAAAATGAGATAGCAGTCCTGTACATTACATCCCTTTACTAAACTTCAAAATGAATAGACCTCCGGGCTGGAGGACGGCTTTGCCACGAAGCTGCATTCTTGCTTGGGTTCTATCTCCTTTCTTCGAGTACTTCAAAATGCGGCGCGATCAGGATACGCCTACAGCTGGATTGGATCGGGAAGAAGAATTCGGCTCCTCGCTCGGTTCGTCTTAGTGCGGGGAACCTGTTTCAACGAGGGTCAGTATGTTGAAACATACTGGTGAAGGTGAGCTAAACCCAACTATACCAATCAACACGTTATTTTAATGAAGCATGCATATTAATCGTTGTCTTTCTATCTTGTCTTAGTTCATTTACAAGAAACAGTATATATATAATACTGAAATGAACTTGCCACCGTTCGGTGGCTTTTTACCTGTCCGTCTGAACCACCTGCACAATACTTACCATGCCTTCCCTGCCACGAAGACACAAGTTAGTTTGCAACAGGTTTAAATATACAAGATGATCACTGGCGTATGCCATAATGGACGATAGTCTTTGACGAGAATGGTATGCAACGAAAGTACAAGGGGCGCTGCAAACCATTCTGCCAAGAACAAGAGACTAAACAATAGGCCTCGCCCGGACCGGATCGATGCCAGTGCCCCAGCATCGTCCGCGAGACTGTGACCCTGTGCACAAGTTGTCCATGATCGAACAATATGTTTTCAAGTTAACAATTTTGTAGTTGAGGCAACAAGAGTACAAGACAAGCAACAATTTATGATTCGCAACAAGAGTACAAGACAAGCTACAATTCATATTTTATTTCTAACGAACAAGCATGCAATATAAGCAATCGTTCCCAAGTTGAATGACAAGCAATGTAATCCAAATCTATTCCCTTTTTATCTTGACATCTTTTAGTTATTACTTGGTATCGTCTGATCGAGGCAAAGGATGCAAGATTTAGGTGTGAAGACTAGAAGCAATGCTAGCTAATCGAGATGGTAGCCACTTACTTAGTTGGTTGGAAGGGAGAAGGAAAGAGGCGCTTCAAGACTCCGCTCGTAAGCCGCCTACTGCTCGTTCATCTGCATCACGAACAGCTCGATCAATACCTCTTCCTCTCTTTCCATACTCGGAATTGAAATGCAGTACAATGAACGAAAACAATAAAATCCATCGAAACCGTTCAAGGAAAACAAGCAAATCCGAAAACCAACTCAAAGCACGAAAGCAACAAGCGACATCAAAATCCGAGGCAACAAATATAACAACGGAGAGGTCCCTCCTGACTCTGCCGCTAAGTCGATCCCGGGGGCACGGTCCACTGAATATGGGAATCGATTCCGAAGAAGCAAATCTATAACGAGGATGAGTTCTTGTTTTAATCTATCCCGATCGAAAGATATTGTCTTGTATTTCTTAGCCGCGCTCCCCGAATAGGAGGAACGGGGCACCACATGCGGCAGCCCAAGAAGCAGCTCATGCAGCCGCCCAAGCAGCCGCGCATGCGGCTGCCCAAGCAGCAACTCATGCGGCCGCCCATGCGGCTACTTATGCAGTCCCGCATGCGTCCCTTGTGCGACCGCGCATGCAACTCAAATATATCCGAGCGCATTAGAGCATCAAATGCCCACAAGCGCCATGCGATGATGCTAACGTGTTAAGTGCAAAGTACGCCAACAAAATATTACTTTGTACCCTTGAGCCCGAGTTCGAGTCCGATTCCGAGTCGCTAAGCCCCTTTGGGGATTAACTCTTATGGAAATAATTTCAAGAGCATGACAAAAAACATAAATTCTTTCATGAGGAGTTAATCCTTTTTTTCTCCTAGAAAAACATACCCACATGGCACCCATGTGTCCCACCACACCCCATGTGCACACCTTAACTCATACAAAGTATTATATTGAGATACCCACTTGGTAGTGTAGCCAATGTGGCACTATCTTTACTACTCCAAAGGAAACAATACCAACAATCTCTACATATCTTAATATATATAGGTTGAGCGTTTCCCACAGTAACTGTCCATAATGCATTATGATAGATGTCATTTTGACTTGAATATTCCTGCATGTATCGAATAGCAGTATGATAAAAGAATAGACTAAGCCTTGAATTATGCACTATAGTTGCAATTCTTTTACACTCACACAATGATATCAGCTGTGCTTCCGGTTGAACATTGAAGGCCTTGTGCCGCCTGGTTTTGGTGTATGTATTTTTGTTGTCTACAAGTTTTCTATCAAGAGACGGCATGTATCTCTTTCCATACACTATAGGTGAGTCCTTTTAAAGAGTCCTTGACATAAAGATTTGCGCTTCCTTGCGGTGTTACGCCGCTATGACATGGCCTAAAGCCGAGGTTCACTCCCTCATGTGGTGTCATCCACTGTAGCATGAGGTCTCAACCTCTTTGTAGTACCAAACTATCCAACATGAATTCTTGCACTTCTTTGCGGTGTTACGCCGCTATGACATGGCTTTCTGCCGAGGATTTACATATTTTACCTCTGTGGTGTCACACCACTGTAACATGAGGTCATCGACCTCTTTGTAGTATTGTCTACCACTCTTAATTCTACAGCATTAGACTATCTTCCTATGTGTGGTGCTATGCCTCTATGACATGACTTAATGTCAAGGATTTACATCTTTTACCTCTGTGGTGTCACGCCACTATAGCATGGGATACAAGTCCCTTTTAGTGCTGAAACTACGTTCTTCCTGTAATGCACACCGAACATTCACTTTGTCCGAGAACTCATTAAGGTGTCAAAGCTATCCTCACACAGGAAATATTCTGTTCAAGAATAAATAGTAGACCACAGTGGTTCTTGGTACGTATCCCACATTGTCCCTGAGGACTATCCATAGTAACTGATATTCTCCCAGTCAATGGTTCTTCCTTGAACCAATATCTAGATTCCTAGTAGATTTCTCTTTGAACTAAAAGCATAATACTAAATAGTAGGATTGCAAAGACACAATATCAGAGGTCCTCCCAGCATATATATATTGTGTCCTTCGCTATATGCGATGTTATGCCGCTGTGACATGCCCCGAAGCCGAGGTTCACTCCCTCTTGTGGTGTCACGCCACTGTAACATGGAGTACTACCCTCCTTTATAGTTCTTGAGATCAGCTGAGCTGGAGGCCTTACATGAACAGATCGGCCAGGCCCTCCTGGCTCCGACCATCAAATACTGTAATAATCCACGCTAGTTGTGATCGTTCAGTGTCATGTACTGGACTTTGAAGCCTATCATGAACGGATCCGCCAAATTTACCTAACTTCGATCATTAAAGCACTATAATGATCCATGCAATCTGCGTTCATTCAGTGTCATATGTTCTATCCACATTGTTCTCTTCAAACCGTTGAAGAGATAAAAATATACCACTGCTGTAGCTTCCTGATTTTCATAATATATCGGTATCACCCTAATCTGTGTACTAAATAAAGAAAGATTATCTGAGAGCTTCCAGAGCCATTCTATTTTACTTACTGCAGCTTGATAATGCAAAAAACTCTGAGAGTAAATACGGGTTCTTCGACTTCCACGATATAGCAGCACCACCCCTGGAGAAGTCATGTCCTCCTGTGGATCTTTCACTCTTCTTTCCTAAGCACTAACTGGCATCACCGAAGCCTTCCTTCATATCTAGATAACTGTTGTAGCACAGGATAAACTACTGAGTTCTTCTAAGAATTCTAACGACTCTCTTCACAATTTTCAGTGTTCAATACATATACTGCTTATGAACTGACTCAGCATCCCTACAGCAAAAGCTATGTCAGACCTGGTGGTACACGCAGCTTGAATCATTCACCTGATGATGCTCAAGTAAACCAATTGTTTGACACTTTTTCTTGGATTTGACTTCATGTCCTTGTCACACCTGAGGAGTATCGTCCCTGATACCCAAAGCATGTGATCAATATTTCATGCTGAGAACTTGTGACTTAGCAAGCCCACCAGGCATTCGGATTATCTTATATCCTCAGGATGACATCTGCAATCACTTGTCCTAAGTTTGGACAAAAAGTACATCGTTGTTCTAGTAACACTTCTATGTCCAAAACTGGGACTAGCAAGCCATCCACATAGATACAAATAATGACTCCTCCATTATCAACGAACTTCGTGTATACTCACTTATCCGTCTCGCTGATCCTGCGACAACTTTGACTAGATAACTTGTCAAACTCCTGCTACCACACCCCGGGAATTGCTTCAGGCTGTATCGAGATATCACCAACTCGTAGACTATCTTCAAACTTGAATGACAATAATTCTGATTGTTGTTCGTGAATCTCGCATGTTTGTCTTCATCCAAGACTTGTTGTCTTTCCATCATCTGATAAATAATTAACTTGTGAATAGCAGCTACGACAATCATCATCCTAGTCTATGATACCCTCATCGAGGTGCCAAAGAACTCAATCTCCTATTATCTAAGAAAACCCTAGGCAGATAGCCTACTCTTGAACTTAACTATTCTATCTGCTTTTATCTTCATCGACTTGAATATCTGATAAGCATCTGATTGGTTTAGCTCCTTCAGGCAGATTGACCAACACCCAAGTATGGTTGGAGCTTATTGAGTCATACTCATTATTTACAGCCTCCCTCCAAAAATAACATCTCTTGTCTTCATCGCCTCATCATAGGTAAGCGGATATGCTTCTACATGATATATGACAAAATCTTCTCCGAAGTCCTTCACTCTCCTCACTTGATTAGACACCGGCTCTACAAGTTCTGGTTCGATCGTTGTCATTGGGATAACAACTTCTTCTTGGACTACATCTTCGTTGGAAGCTTCAGCCTCCTGTACACCCATACTATTTTTCGGATTATCCGCAATAACAATATTCTTGTGCCTTACAAATTTATCTTCGAAGAGTTTTGTATTACGAGATTCAATGATATGATTAGATTCGATATTAAAAAATCTATGAGCATCACTCTTCTCAGCATCACCCTGAAAGATTATCTTCGTAGTCCTTGATTCCAGCTTCTTTTAATTCTGGAAGCTTCATAGACGCTAGACACCCCCACACTCGAATGACATTCAAGTTGGGTCTGACTCTGAACCAGAGTTCCAAAGGAGTGACATTGAAAGTTGCGTATGGCACTCTGTTCAGAATGAACGTAGCCGTCTGTACAGTTTCTCCCCATATATAGTTTGGAAGACCCACAGTCAACAGCATTGAGTTTATTATTTCTGTCAACGTCATATTCTTTCTTTCAGCTACTTTATTTGATTGAGGAGAATACGGAGCAGTTATCTCATTAAAAATTCCATATTTTTTGCAGAATGATGCAAATTCAATAGACCTATACTCTCCACCTTGATCACTTCTGAGTCTCTTGAGTTGTTGCCCCATTTGACGTTTAGACTCAACCCTGAACTTCTTGAACCTCTTGAATGCTTCATCTTTTGGCTTAAGCAGATAGAAGAATGCGTACTTCGAGTAGTCGTGGATGAAAGTAATGAAGTACTTTCTCTTGGACTTTGTGGAGAACTGCTTAAAGTCACAGATATCTTAGTGAACCAACTCCAGAAAATATGTACTTCGGTTTACCCGTTTGAACAGATTTTTTGCGATCTTTGTCTGCGCACAAACCTTACACTTCTCTACCTCCTTACCCCCACATTTGGAGATAAACCCTAGACTAGACATCTTGCAGTACGAAGTACATGTCCTAGTCTAGGGTCCACAACTCTTACAATGAGACTTTTCTCATAAGCAGAAGCTCGAACATCCATTTGATACTGAACGCCTTGTTCCAAAGTATCTCTCCTGACAAGATATCATCATCTGGCGACTATGGATGTCCACTTTCAAGTCTGTACCAAATTTCCAGAGATTAGGTCCTTGGTAATCACTGGTACGTTGATACACGCACTCCTTTGACTGTAACTTCTCGAAGTTCAGAACCATTGTCCCAATCCCCAGATCCTCTGCTTGATACCTGCTTGCCATCAAGACCTTCACCACTGAAAGGTTCGACCTTGATCAACAGATCTTCCTAAAGCACGTATGGCTTGATGCACCAGTTTTTATCTACTGGTCAGCAACCACGCCATAGGACTTAACCTGCGCAATTATAGCAACCAAGTTAAGTAATCAAAGGAATCAAGTTTAGTTATACTTTGCTATATTGGTTCGGATTGGTTCTACTGTCATGTTCCAATTTTAGCTATGCGTCAAGTTATGTATTGTGTTGTGACCTTCATATGCATAGGCCACCATGCGCCAATCCATGCACATAATCCACCATGCGCCAATCCATGTGCATAAGCCACCTTGCGCCAAGATGCCAAGACCTCCAATGCGCTTCCAAGTGAAGGGGAATAGGATTTTGGAGTTAAATAAGGTATCTTTTCTGATAGGGAGGCTTTGTGATTAGTCCTGAATTTCTGGATTGAAGCAAATAGGATTCGACTTTCCATAAGGGAGCCGAATGAAAGCAAAATTGTATGTTCAATTTTGAATTAGAGACGTTAAAAATAATCAATCTACGTCGACTATAAAAAACAGAATATTTCACATAGTAATTTTGATCGAAAAATCAACCTGATTTATTTTCTACCCCTCGAGAAAATGGGTCAGATTCTACAGGATCAACAAACCAATGGGACTTAAGGAATGAGGGAAGGGAATAAAAAGAAAAGAGAGGGAAAGAAAATCTTTGTTCGCGAGAATGGATTTCTCGTCAAGTTAGGGGGGTGTGGACACACTTGTGCGAATTAGGGTAATGACTACAAGGGAGAAAAAGAAAGAGGGGGAAGGTCAAGTTAGGAAGATACTCTTTTTTGTCATACAGCTTAAATCGGTACAGAGAAGCCATCGTTCAATGCGAAGAAGCCCCATTTCTTGGAAGTTTTCATTGCGATGATAAGACCACCTTTGCTTAAATAAAGATGCGCCAAGTCTTGCTATACGCCAAGGTCTGCTATGCGCCAAGATCTGTCCCTTGTGCGCGTACTCTGCAATCCTTGGTCATCTTGTAATCTTTCTTTCAACTGGAATGTGCATCCTTCAAACACTATCTCCTCCATCCTCGGAAATGGTAGGTTCTGACAACTAACTTTCAACATTTGACAAAGGACTTCTTCCCTCATCCAAATGTTCGAAGTAAATTCCGTCAATCATCTCAAGTTTGTGAAAACTTGTGTCCAGAAGACTTGATCGAAAGTTCTCCATTTTTCTTCGGATCTTGCTTTGAGATTGTTATTCCCGAGGCTTAGCCAAAGATAAAAGAACGTGTGGTCGAGATCAGAGGTTCGCACAAAAGTTTTCACTCTGAATTTTCTCGATTACCATGAAGAACTATATAAAGATTCTGATTAAAACTTGCTCTCAAGATTATAAAAGAATCAGAAAAAATAAACTTCATGTTCTTTCTTGCACTCGTAGTTGCAGACGGACATAACGAAATTACAACTAGCAGAAGAGAAAAGAAAGGTGAAGAAGGAAATTTGCTTATTGGGGTGATGAAGCTCATCGTTGCTCAAAGCAAGATTCGCCCCGATACGATCTGCTTCCAGGAACCAGCAAGTTCACGTAGAACTTCTGGAACGCTCGATGTCACCTCTTTTCCTGACTCGCACGAACTTCTTGAACCCCAATGGCGGCGACAGCAGCAACTTTCTTCATCTCCTGATTTTTGAAGTCAGTTCTTAAAGAGGCACGAAGAGAGTATTTATAGAGAGAGGTTAAAAATCCTAGCTGCCCATTAGTTACAGAAAGATAGGAATAAATTAATTGTGAATTCCTAAAAGATAGGCACGAATTAATTACAAATCCCATAAAAAATGGATCTTAATAACTGTCCATATATTTACTTAATCGTTCAAATATATCTGAAAGCATCGGCCATACAAGCAACATCACATGCGACCGCTCACGCAGCAGCACAAATCGTAGTGCATCCGGTAGCCCAAGCAGCATTCCATGCGGCAGCCCAAGCAACAGCACATGCGGCAGTCCAAGAAGCAGCCCAGGCGGTCGCCCAAACAGCAGCTCATGCGGCCACCCAAGCGTGCGACCGTGGATGCAACTCGCGCATATTTGAACGCATGAGCGCATCAAATATGCACAAGCGTCATGCGACGATACTGACATACTAAGTGTAACGTGCGCCAACAAAGCACCACTTTGCGCCCTTGAGCCCGAGTCCCAGTCCTAGTCCGAGTCCGAGTCGCTAAGCCCCTTTGGGGCTTACCTCTTATGAAAATAATTTCAAGAGCATGACAAAAAACATAAATGCTTTCATGAGGAGTTATTCATTTTTTTCTCCTAAGAAAACACACCCACACGGAACCCATATGCCCCACCATACCCCATGTGCACACATCAACTCATACAAAGTATTATATTAAGATATCCACTTAGTGGTGTAGCCAATGTAGGACTATCTTTACTAGTCCAAAGGAAACAACACCAACAAGAACACACCCTTTCGAAATGACACACATTAAAAATTTAAAATTTTAATAAAAATATTTTTTAATTAATTTCTCAAGTTAATTTATTTATTCACTTTTCTACCAAATTCTTCACAAGGCAAAGAAGATTTATTCTAATCTAGTTTTCGAGCACCAAAGGTTTATTTGTTTCAGTCATCACATTTGTTGGACTCCTGTTCGGTCTTCTTCCTCATTCAGTCCAATTAGTAATCGAAATTTTTTGTCTAAAGGGACAAAATTTGAGGCAATTGCGGCTAAGGGGAGAACTTTTAAAAATTTGCACATAGGAGGACAACTCGCCAACTAAGTTGGCGGGTTGGTTCTCAAGGGAGACCGCCAACTTAGTTGGAGACTTAAGGTGTGGCCCGCCAACTGAGAAGGTGGGTGGGGGAGAAAGTTGGCTTCCCCTCCAACTCAATTGGCGAATAGTGACCCATTTTTTATTGCCCAACTGAAGTAGCCGTTGTGCCTCGCCAACTCGATTGGCGGCTAGTGACCCATTGTGCAATATTCCGCAACGTCTAGTCTCCCTTTATAAACACCTACATGCCATAGTTTTCATTCATATCTCTTTTTCTCTGCCTCTAACAAAATTTTACCTAGCCTCCAGCACTCTCTATGTCTCTCATTTCAGTCTACATGTAGCCAAAGTTCATCTCAGCTTCTTCTACATGTAGTGTAAGAATAGTATGCTCGCACGGCGATAAAGTAAATGGGATAAATTACGAAGGAGGAGAAAGCCAAAAAAATTCAACTTATCCGAATATTAGTTTTAAAAGTATACATAATCATATTATTGAACGTTGTTCTTTTCATTACAATTTTATTCTAAAGTCTATTTTTTGTTCTAATTATTTTTTGATAGATAGTGAAGATGCATAAAATTATATTCTTGAGATTAATTCACAATCACGGTATATAAAAATATATGTTATTAAAGTAGCAGCAACATTAGATAATAGAAATAGTAAATATTTTTTTAATATCAGCATGTTAGTTCAGCTGCTAATTCTTCTCAATAAATTATTTTATTTTTTCAAGAAGGTTATTCATCAGATGAATCTAGCCATTATGGTGATAGTGACAACAACGATGTAAATAGTGATGATTTAATTAAAAATATAGATTATACGGTAAATGATGATGTTGTAAAAGCTATCACTGATGAATTATTTATGGGACAATTATTTCTTAACCATTATAAATTTAGAAACTTTATAAGTAATTTAGCAATTAAATATAATTTTAGTTGTTTAGCTAATGCTATGAATAATGCTCGTGGAATTATATATAGTTGTGATCAACCGAAGTATAATTGGAGAGTATATGTCAAATCCATTGGAAATGAAGATAAAGTTAAAGTTAGTACATTAGAAAATCGTCATTCTTGTTTAGGGATACTTACAACAGGACGTCATCGACTAGCTACCGCTGCATGGGTTAAGACCATGATAATTGACATTATTAGGGATAACCAGTCATATAGTCCATCATAAATTGTTAAAGATATATATATGGAGCATCGTATACATGTTAGTTAATCCAAAGCCTGGAGAGCCCGTGAGACGGCATTAGCTAAAATTAATTATAGTTATGATGAGCATACGATAGTCTTAAGATGTATTGTTATAGAATTATGGAGGCGAATCCAGGTAGTACATGTTTTCTTAAAACTGCCGAAAATAATAGCTTTCAAAGAATTTTTATTTGTTTTAAGGAATGTATTGACGGGTTTTAAGGGGTTGTTTACCGGTTATTAGTACTAATGTTACATTTATTTTATCTAAATATCAAGGTATCTTATTTATTGCTTGTGCTCACGAACCTAACTATCAATTATATTCTCTTGCTTATGTTGTTGCTGAAGGTAAGAATAGTACTTCTTGGTCTTAGTTTTAAAACTCTCTTAGAATATCTTTTGAAAGTTATTTTAATGATTGGAGTACAATTTCATTTATATCTGATAAGCAAAAATGATTAATAAATACTATGTGTGTTATTTTTTCTGCATCTCCTCATTTTTTTTGTATTCAGCATTTTAAACAAAACGTGAAAAAAGTTGCGAAAGAACCAGCATTTCAACACTTGTTAGACTCGCTTGCTAGATCATACAATGAAACGGATGCAAAGAGTTTGTTTAATATAATTCAAGCCGAGAACGTAATGTTGTACGATTGGCTTATCAGTGTAAACGATAAAAATTGTCGATTTGAACATTGGATAACAGTGTATGCTCCTTGTCCAAGATTAAATACTAATACTTCTAATCTTGCTGAATATTTCAACAGCTGGATTAAGAAATTACGAGATACGCCAATAACAACACTTCTCGATGGTATTAGAGCCAAGATTATTACACTTCATGACAATCGTAGAAAGAATGCCGAAAATATAGACACAGATTATTTTTCGAAGATGTTAAAGACTATGGCTTGTATTAACAAATAGAAGAATCACCTAGAAATATTAGCTATTGATAGTTATAAGTTTGAAATAATATACTGTGCAACAAGTAGAACCTGTATTGTAAATATAACCGACAGATCTTGTATATATTTTAAATGGTACCATACTTATATACCATGTATACATGCATGTTTTGTTTGTAGATATTACAATATTAGTATTGATAGTAGTGAAGTTTGGAGATGGCGAGGAGAAAAAAAATAGGAGAAGAGAAAATATGAGAAAGGAGATTGCAATGGCATTAAACCCTAGGTTGCATCTCATGTCTATTTATATTGATATACAATACACTCACAATTACTATTATACCCTCATATGATAAATAACAAAATAAAATAACTCTAACACCCTCCCTCAAGTAGGAGCATATAGATCAGACATGCCCAGCTTGCTACATAAATCAGAAAATGGACCACGAGCAAGTGGTTTGGTAAGGATATCACCTAATTGATCCTCTGACCGAACATAAGGAGTAAAAATTTATTTTTTCAACAACAAATCATGAACGAAATGTTAATCCACCTCGATATGCTTCGTGTGCTCATGAAACACCGGATTACTTGTGATAAACATTGCCGACTAATTATCACAATACATCTCCATCGGAATCGGAATCATAATCCCCATTTCATAAAGAAGAGACTACACCCACATAATCTCAGAAGCTGTATGAACCTTCACACGGTACTCGGCTTCTGCACTAGAACGAACCACAATATTCTGCTTCTTACTACGCCACGTGACAAGATTGTCACCCACAAACATACAATAGCCAAAAGTAGACCTCCTATCACTGCGAGTTCCTGCCCAATCAGCATCACTGAACCCCGTCACCATAAGTAACTGGAAAGGTTTGTACAACAAACCCTTTCCAGGTGCACCCTTCAAGTATCGAAGAATGTGAGAGATAGCCTTCCAATGTGGTTGCCAAGGGTCATGCATAAACTGACCAACTACTCTAACTGCATATGTGATGTCTGGTCAAGTAATAGTAAGATATATACGTTTGCCAACCAAACATCTATAATATCCAACATCCTCAAATAAGTCTCTCATGTTAGCATCAAGCTTGTCATGATAATCCATAATAATCTCAACTGACCGACACTCCAATATCCCAGTCTCGGAGAGAAAGTCTAGAATATACTTGCGTTATGACAGATATACACCCTTCTTAGATCGAGCAACCTCGATTCCAAGAAAATATCGAAGAAGACCCAAATTCTTAGTATGAAACTGACGACTAAGGTAGGCTTTCAAGTCCACAATTACTGCATGATCACTCCCAAATATAATGATATCATCAACATAAATAATCAACACGATAATACCTACTGAAAAAAATGGCAAAATATTGAATGATCTTATGTGGTGCACCGAAAGGCATACTAAATGAGAACTAAAATGAACTTGTCAAACCAAGCACGATGTGACTGTTTCAGTCCATATAATGCTTTCTTCAATTGACATACGAGTTTTTTATTTTTTGCGTAACTGTGTACACCCATTTGCAACCTATTATCTGTTTTCCAACAGAAATTGATGTAAGCTCCAAAGTCTAATTTTGATGTAAAGCATACATCTCCTCATCCATTGCACTTTTCCAACAAGAAGATAGCATAGCCTTCTTGTAAGTTTTGGGAATGAAAATAGAAGATAATAAAACAGCAAATGCATGAAAAGATGATGAAACACGGTGTAATAAAATATAGTTAGAAATATGATACTTTTTCTTTGTGGTACAAAGGCATTTTTTCTGAGAGCAATAGGAAGATCATATGGATCTGTGGTGATGGTAGCAGAAATCTCAGGCACGGAAGTTGATTGGCTGAGGGCTGAATTTTGTAGAACTATTGGCATGTCCTTAGATCTCTGATAAATCTATAAATGAGGAATGGAGACAAAAATTAATTCAGGAATGACCGAAAGTGGTATGGAAGATATCAAATCTGTTGTAAAAGGAATACAACGGTCTCTTGAAAGAAAGAAAGGGGTAGACTCAAAGAATGTAACATACGCACTGACATCATATTTGTGTGACTATGGACTGTAACAACGATACATTTCTAAGTACGGGGATAACCAAGAAAGACACACTTCAGATATCTAGGAGCCAACTTATCGCAATTAGGTTTCAAGTTATGAATAAAAGAGACACACCCTAACACTCGAGGAGGTAAGGAAAAAGGTGCAACATCTGTATGTAATATGGTAAATAGAACTTTATTATTTAATACAGATGATGGCATGCGATTAATTAGTTAACATGCAGTAAGAACGACATCTGTCCAATAATATTTAGGGGCATACATATTGAACATGAGAGTTCGAGCCACATCTAAAATGTGTCGATGTTTGCGTTCGACTATATCTTTTTGTTGAGAGTTGTGGACACAATTGGTTTGATGAATCATACTACGATAAACACAGAAACTATTCACAGAGGATTGAGTATACTCCAAAGCTTTATTAAAACGCATAATTTTGATACGTTTATCAAACTGAACATAGACTTCATTATAAAAGGCAGATAACACATTTGAAAACTCGGATCTTTCTTTCATTAAATAACACCAAGTCATTCTGGAATAATTATCAATAAAAATAACAAAATACTGAAATTCTTTCGAACTTTTGACTCTAGACGGACCCCAAATATCAGGATAAACAAGATCAAAAGACTCTAATTGACGACTCTTACTACGATGAGGGAATGAACTACGGTGATGCTTGCCTAACTGACAAGCCTTACATTCAAGACTAGAAACATGACTCAAACTAGGAACAACTTGATGCAACTTAGCCAAAGACGGATGTACCAAACGATAATGCCACTGCAACGGAGAAGTAGAAACATAAGTGAAGGCCTTTTCGGGTAGATCCAAGTAGTACAGTCCATATTTTTCATGTCCCGAACCAATCATCTTCTTCGTCCTGAGGTCCTACAAAATACACGAATTGGGAGAAAATATCATAGGACATTGAAGAGATTTGGTTAATTGGCTCACAGATAATAAATTAAATAAAAAATTAGGCACATATAATGAATCAAATAATAATAGTGATTGAGTAGGGTTAATGACATATTTCCCAAGCACATGATGAGTAGACCCATCAGCCAAGATAATATTATGTTTCATATGACTATGATTATGAAAAAGAGATATTACCAGACATGTGAGAGCTTGCTCCTGAGTCGATGACCTAAGAAATGGATGGTGACTAGGTTACCACAAAAGTATGATTACATATATGTGCCATGGTTGCAGTAGGTTGGGAGGTGGTAGTAGCAAGAGCGTTCAACTTCTGGAGGATCTATTCAAATGGAGATGAGGTATCAGACGTTGAAGTCTGATTGAAATCCGAAGTATCATCTCTGTGAGCAAAAGTGGTGACCTGGGACTGCATATTTTCATCATGCACTTGATGTGCATATTCTAGTTTTCCTTATTTGTCCCAAAAATAGTCTTCCACATAACCGAGCATTCCACAATAGTTACACTTTCGTAGCTGACCACGGCTACCACCACCACCGCGACTATTGTCTTTACCACTACGGCCTCCTCCTCGACCAAAACTATGACCACCATCTCTACCGCCACGTCCACTACCACGTCTACCACCGCGACCAACAACACTAGAAACTAGGGCAGAAGAGTCAGTACTCGGCACCACAGAACTCTGTCCCATAAAGGAACGATTGAGACGGAAGAAAGTATCTGCCACCATGGTAACTGCTCTCCAGCAAGGATTTAATTTTTATAAGGTTCGAGCGCATGATCCAAGCCGGCTAGGATATGTGAAACATAAAAATCTTACTTCTATCTCTGAGCTTCCTTCAAAACAGTAGTAACAAGATGATATTGAAGTAGTTTCTCCCATAAAGCCTTCTTTAAAGCCATATATTCAATCACAGGTTTCCCATTTTGCTTTGTATTAAACAATAACTCGTACAACTCATAGATACGGACAACGTTTCACTTTTGCGAATATGATTCTTCCAGAGATGCCCAAATCTTTTTGCTCGATTCACACCACTGAACATTAGGAGCGATATGCGGCTCCATACTATGCCACAACTACGATATAGCATATGCATCTGCACTCATCTAATATGCATACTCAGCAAAAGTTTTAGGCAGGGGTTCTTCCGTCAAAAACTTTAACTTCTCTTCGCCCTTAACACCACTTTGATAGACTTTGACCAGGCAAGGTAGTTCGCACCATTGAGTTTCACCGCTGTAATCAACTTTCCCAATTAATCATTATGAATAATAGTAAAAGAAGAACCACCTCCGCTAGCACCATCACTATTAACCTCGCAAAAAGATTTGGTCTCCACCATACTTGCAAATGCAACAAAAAAATAAGATCTTTGAAATCCTAGATCTCACAATGAACCTCAACCAACGACGAACAACCAACGGAGATCTGTAGAAACCCTAGATCTCATAAACGAACCACGAACGTCCACGAACAACGAACGACGAATCATGAAAAGTAGACAAAAAATAGCCGAGTACCAATGAATTAGGAAACAGTTGATTGCAATATTCTTCTTTAGAATCATAAAAAGTAGACAAAAATAGCCGAGTTCGATCGACCCTGTCGTGGATGGGATGTACAGTACTTTCAAATATATGCTCTGATACCAAGTGAAGTTTGGAGATGGAGAGGAGAAGGAAAAAAATAGGAGAAAAGAAAATATGAGAAAGGAGATTCCAAGGGCATTAAACCCTAGGTTGTATCTCATGTCTATTAATATTGATATGCAATACACCCACAATTACTATTATATCCTTATATGATAAATAACAAAATAAAATAACCCTAACAATAGTTTTTATCCTCCAGTATTTTCGACGGAGACCTTGAGAAGTGTATACGAACCAAAAATGGAACCAATTCTATTTCCCTACAAGGTCCAAGCTCCTTTGGTTAGAGAAAAAATTGGAGTACCAGATGTAAGACGCAAAGCCGGAAGACCAAAGAAGAACTGCATAAAACCCTAAAATTCATCGACGAGAGATCTTCATTGCAGTAATTGTGGTACGATGAGACACAACCAAAGAAGATGTACTAGTCAACCAAGAGAGTAAAGTAGAATTGTTCAATACAAACTTGAAAATATTGTAGTAGTGAGTTTGATAATGAAAATTGGAGATAGGAATAGTTGACAAAGATTTTAATAATGAAAGTTGACAAATATTATAATCAAACATTGTTACAAATTATAGTTCTAAAGAAGAATATTATAATCAAAAATTCATATACTCATTCTCCTCCTCATCATCCTCATCCTCCTTAGCCTCCTCCTCATCTTGCTGAGTCTGGGTAGGCAGCGGTGCTGATGGAGTCAAAAAAACTGTGTGAATACTTGATGGAGTCTGGGTAGGTAGCATAGTATTGTGGAATACTCCCTCCGGCGTACTTCCGACCAACGCCCTCTATACCATCCCTCCTACGACGACGTGAGTGTCTCTGTCGTACAATATCGGTCGAATAATCTGGTAGAAGACGTGATTGTACTGGAGGCATTTCAGATTCTCGTCCAATACCAAAACGATCAACACGAGTCACAAGTTCCTCCATAAGCACTCGACTTTGTGGGGGGAGATTTCTCTCCGGTTGTTGTAAATATTGTTGGTATACACCACTTTGAAATATAAAACTTGTAAATTAATTTTTTTATGATATCTATGTATATTTAATTTGAACTTGTAATGAAGGCATACCTGTCACGCCCCGATCTCCCGCAGGCAATCTGTCGTTCCCGCTGGGCAGGAATCACCCTCGCCAGCGCTCCCGCGGAACGATCGCTTGACCCATCCGGGCGTGATGCCGCACGAGCGTGAACCGCGCCCGTGCAAGGCCATGATTCATTGGCTGGCGGTAAGAGTTCTAAGCCACAGAGTCGCACAGATTGTCCGAGTGCAGCGGAGTCATGAACGCATAGCGATTCGGTAACAAGTTCTCTGAGTTGACGAATATAGCGGAAGCATTGAAACACAAGTTGAAGTAAAGCAAGCTCTTTTATTGATATAAACAAGTATTACAGGCGGCGTATAGCCGAGATTACAAGTCGCTCAAGCCTCTCTCTCTGAAACAGTAAAAGTGTGCCAAGTGGCTACAACTGTGGAATGATTGTACAGGCGATGTTCGGGCTATGTTCACAACATTATGTCTTGTATATGTGCTTCAGTCCTGGACGCACCGTTGCTTCGGAGTGATATCCACGCCTTAGCACGCACGTTGGAGGCGTCCGCACCGAACGAGGTTCTCCCGCACCCTGCACACAAACTGGTGGATTATCAGTACATTGAATGCACTGGTGGGGAAGCTACTCGCCCGCTCGACAAATCCAAACACGTTATACAGGTTTCGTGCACAACTATTAAGTTGTCTTTCTAGTTTCCTTAGGATCAGTTTCATGCAGACATTGAATAGCCTAACGTGTCGGGCAGTGCACCGTGCGATGTTTGAGGAAACACGGCGAGACTTACCAACTTACCATCTCCTTCCCTGTCCAAGGGAAACATTGAGGCAAACATGTTAATTCATGCACGATAAGTATAAGCATTCAGGAGACAAGCATATGCAAACACGAGGGTCATTTTAACAGGATCGTTCAGGTATTTAGTTGTTCTTGATGCGATGCAGTGACTCGCACGCGGATAGCCGCTAAGCGATGATGACTTATCTATATGAACAGGAGTCGCTGGCATAGCCATAAAGGACAATAGTCACTGGCGGTAATGGTATGCAGCAAAAGTACAAGGGGCGCTACATGCCATCCCGTCCAACATAATGGACTATACAATACGGTTCAGTCACTGGAGAGAATGGTATGCTGCGAAAGAACAAGGAGCGCTGCATGCCATCTCGTCCAGCACAATAGACTGTACAATATGTGAGTTCCATCTGGATCGGATCGGTCCCAGTGCCCCGGTGACCGTCCGTGGAACTATACCTCGTTTTCGAGTTGTCCGCGACATGCAATCGTTGGGTCTTTTCAATTATCACGAGATACACGAGAACAAGAGTGCACTAGAACAAGAGAACACGAGTGCACACAAGAACACGAGTACAAGAGATACTTGAATCATGATTCTGTACAGTGAATAACTTGCCTTGATGCATTCCCCTGGTTCGGGGCTGCCAGGTGACCTAATGGTCTAGGATACTTGCAGGGTCAATCATGCACGGAACGACTACTTAGTAGTCTCCCGGAGTTGGATGAAAACAAGGCAACATTCAAGCAAACAAGCATGCGTTTCTAAGGAACATAAGCAGGCACGTTGCTCGGACCCGAAGGTAAGCCGAGAGTTGAAACCGTTAAGGGACTTAGCATGCGAGGGTCTGAACATAAGCAGTGTTTCAATTTCCATGTTCTAGCAAGCAATACAAGTTGGGATTATTCCCTTAGCTAGGTGCGTTGGATTTATTAGCATGCAGGGGGTTATTCACCTAGCGACTAGCATGAATATTCCAGATTTTATGTGTGCTGGCTAAGCAAAGACAAGTTCACCGTAGCCACCCACCTTAGCGATGATTCGCCTCGGTAGAGCGATACGTCAAGCGAGCCTCTGAAAGTCCAAGCCGGATTCCTGTAGGGACAAGTCTGGATATCTTTTGCTTCTCCTTTGAGGCAAAGCGGGTCGGGACAGCTGCACTATTGCAGTTTGAGACGGCAGTCCGCTTGAGCGAAATGGGGTGTTACATCCTACCCAACTTAGAAAAAGTCTCGTCCTCAAGACTTACTGAGGACAAGCAGTATTCTAGGGTTGAGGCAATCCTAGACAAGTCGTTGTACTTGTTCATTTGGATATTCACTTGCACAAGCGTCAAAATTAGTATATCGCTTAGACTGGATCGTGCGCACTTTCGAAGTGCACTTCTAGCGTGAACACGTCAACCAGCTTAGTGATAGCGAAGTCTCAGCACTCGAGTTTTACATTTTCCTAAGTCTTGGATGGTGAACTAGTTCAAGGCGTCCCTCGAATAGATGCATTCAACCAAACTTAGAGTTAGTAAAAATCGGACAAGCTACTAGCGATACTCTCAAGGGTTCGCACAGGTTGGAACAAAGGCCACTCGCAGCATACAACCAGACAAGCAATCATATCAATCAAAATGTATTTTGAAAGTATTTAGACTTATTGTTGGAACATCCCATCGAGGCATTGAGAGAGAGCGTACACATAACCCACGAACGAGCTTTCGAAACAGAGATATCGAATCGAAGTCCAAAGGCGTAGAAGCCAGGCTCTGATACCAACATGTCACGCCCCGATCTCCCACAGGCAATCGGCCGTTCCCGCTGGGCGGGAATCACCCTCGCTAGCGCTCCCGCGGAACGATCGCTTGACCCATCCGGGCGTGATGCCGCACGAGCGTGAACCGTGCCCGTGCAAGGCCGTGATTCATTGGCTGGCGGTAAGAGTTCTAAGCCACAGAGTCGCACAGATTGTCCGAGTGCAGCGGAGTCATGAACGCATAGCGATTCGGTAACAAGTTCTCTGAGTTGACGAATATAGCGGAAGCATTGAAACACAAGTTGAAGTAAAGCAAGCTCTTTTATTGATATAAACAAGTATTACAGGCGGCGTATAGCCGAGATTACAAGTCGCTCAAGCCTCTCTCTCTGAAACAGTAAAAGTGTGCCAAGTGGCTACAACTGTGGAATGATTGTACAGGCGATGTTCGGGCTATGTTCACAATATTATGTCTTGTATATGTGCTTCAGTCCTGGACGCACCGTTGCTTCGGAGTGATGTCCACGCCTTAGCACGCACGTTGGAGGCGTCCGCACCGAACGAGGTTCTCCCGCACCCTGCACACAAACTGGTGGATTATCAGTACATTGAATGCACTGGTGGGGAAGCTACTCGCCCGCTCGACAAATCCAAACACGTTATACAGGTTTCGTGCACAACTATTAAGTTGTCTTTCTAGTTGTCTTAGGATCAGTTTTATGCAGACATTGAATAGCCTAACGTGTCGGGCAGTGCACTGTGCGATGTTTGAGGAAACACGGCGAGACTTACCAACTTACCATCTCCTTCCCTGTCCAAGGCAAACATTGAGGCAAACATGTTAATTCATGCACGATAAGTATAAGCATTCAGGAGGCAAGCATATACAAACATGAGGGTCATTTTAACAGGATCGTTCAGGTGTTTAGTTGTTCTTGATGCGATGCAGTGACTCGTACGCGGATAGCCGCTAAGCGATGATGACTTATCTATATGAACAGGAGTCGCTGGCATAGCCATAAAGGACAATAGTCACTGGCGGTAATGGTATGCAGCAAAAGTACAAGGGGCGCTACATGCCATCCCGTCCAGCACAATGGACTATACAATACGGTTCAGTCACTGGACAGAATGGTATGCCGCGAAAGAACAAGGAGCGTTGCATGCCATCTCGTCCAGCACAATAGACTGTACAATACGTGAGTTCCATCCGGATCGGATCGGTCTCAGTGCCCCGGTGACCGTCCGTGAAACTATACCTCGTTTTCGAGTTGTCCGCGACATGCAATCGTTGGGTCTTTTCAATTATCACGAGATACACGAGAACAAGAGTGCACTAGAACAAGAGAACACGAGTGCACACAAGAACACGAGTACAAGAGATACTTGAATCATGATTCTGTACAGTGAATAACTTGCCTTGATGCATTCCCCTGGTTCGGGGCTGCCAGGTGACCTAACGGTCTAGGATACTTGCAGGGTCAATCATGCACGGAACGACTACTTAGTAGTCTTCCGGAGTTGGATGAAAACAAGGCAACATTCAAGCAGACAAGCATGCGTTTCTAAGGAACATAAGTAGGCACGTTGCTCGGACCCGAAGGTAAGCCGAGAGTTGAAACCGTTAAGGGACTTAGCATGCGAGGGTCTGAACATAAGCAGTGTTTCAATTTCCATGTTCTAGCAAGCAATACAAGTTAGAATTATTCCCTTAGCTAGGTGCGTTGGATTTATTAGCATGCAGGGGGTTATTCACCTAGCGACTAGCATGAATATTCCAGATTTTATGTGTGCTGGCTAAGCAAAGACAAGTTCACCGTAGCCACCCACCTTAGCGATGATTCGCCTCGGTAGAGCGATACGTCTAGCGAGCCTCTGAAAGTCCAAGCCGGATTCCTGTAGGGACAAGTCTGGATATCTTTTGCTTCTCCTTTGAGGCAAAGCGGGTCGGGACAGCTGCACTATTGCAGTTTGAGACGGCAGTCCGCTTGAGCGGAACGGGGTGTTACAATACCAAACCATGCATGCCATTAGCAAAAGCACGCAAAGTAGAATTATCTACGGATCTACTCTTAAACCTTTGCTCCTCAAATCGGTATACTCGGTTTCTCATACGAAGGCATCCCCACCATTGCCTATAATCCAAGTTACCAATGTCTGCATAATGTAAACAATATTTTAGCAAACTATTTATACTAAATCAATCCGAATGAGTAACTTAGAACTTACATTCCTCAGCAGATCTTAGTCCGGAAGACATGTTCATCACACTATAATTCTCGAATCAATTATTCTAATCAACAACGAGACAAATGATTCTATTTCTTGCTTATGTTGGATCATAACCGACAGTCGGTGGATCATTAGGAATTATTTGACTCATCCCGAATTATCAAAGAACATGGTATGTCGGATGATAGATGGTGAACCGATCATATATAATATAAGAATTATGCAGACTAAACGAATATAATTTTCTCTTAATTTTTGGAGCATCATCTCTACATGTGTAGGGTAACCAGATAACCTATTTAACGATAATGTATCAAATTAATGATTATGTTTCTATATGATTATAACTGTAATAATTTAAATATATTTATCAGATAGATAAATAATTATAGCATGATACTGCAGTGTATCAAATTGGCTACGATAAAGTGATACACTTATATATTGGTAGTATTGGTAATCCACTACATATGTGGGCCATTGCATAGCAACTGGAAAGACTCCAACATCACTGTTAATGCTAGTGAGAGGCCTACTAACAGAGAAATGCTCGTAGGACCAGAACTAGAATACAAAATTATGGCATTAGTACAAATAAATTTGTATTCTAATCTAACTAATATAAGTCTTTCATTCTTACCTGAATCAGTGAAATACATCCACAAATACTTTTACGACTTGATCTCACAAATTTTGTCAAATTTGCGTATAAAAATGCTATAGTAGCAGCTCTCCATGCATGTTTAGTATATTTTGTCAAATCATCCAAGAATGGTAGAACCTGCACATTTACCATATTTTTTGATGCGTCAAAAAATAGAATTGTACCACATAAACAGAGAAAATACGCTCTAGTGCAACGAGTGACCTAAAAATATTAAATGTTATATAAATACTAAATTAAGTCATAAAAAGCTTACTAATTAAAATACATACCCGCAATTCATCTACGTTAACCACATCGTCAATAGTGCGTGAAGCCATGTGAACTTCACAAAATGATCGTCTTTTATACCAGATGGAGGCGTAACACCGAGATACCTCCTGATCAGATTATATCTCTTTAAGTGCGGATCAAAATATATAACGTCACCTGTAATAGGTAATCCTAGTATATTTGCCACATCAAATAGTGTGATCGTCATCTCGCCAAATGGGAGCTAAAAAGTGTTGCTTTCAGGCCACCAAAGCTTCGCAAGACTTACAACTAAGTGAATATCGAGGATTAAATATCTAACCCGATCTATATAGTGGGATCCAAAGGATTGCACCAAAACCTTTTTGGCAGGATTTAGCTCCCATGTACGATAGTGTCTTTGGGTCCTCCAATGTATATGGATCCGAGTTAGTAAACCAAGATCATGATCGTATAACTATTAAAAAATATGCATTATATTTTATGTAAAAATTATTTAACTTGCAAACTTACAATTTAAAACATTACCTCTCTAGTAAATATTTGACTAGATATGTGGTCTTCGCGTTGCCTAATAATAAGGTCGATAGTCGGTCCATCAAGAATACGACCGTCATTTTGGTTAGCCATGTACAAAAAATTAAATTAATTATGATTATTGTCGACTAATATATACGCCTACAAATATAACAAGTTTGTCAACGATTAAAAAAGTCAGACAATTTTTTGACTTACGTCAGATTTTTTTGGTTCTTTTTCTCCCGGTTGATCTTGTTGGTTGCAAGAAAGTGATGTTAAATGATGTACGTAGATAGGAAAGGGAAGAGAGTTTTGTTGTTGTGGGGAGAGAAGGGATGTATGTGCCGTGGAAGAGGGAAGGAAAGTTGTTTATAGGAAGGAAAGTTGTTTATGGGAAGGGAGTGGGGGGTCTTTGAGGGGGAGTTGGAGTGGGGGGGGGGGTGTGTTCTTTGAGTGGAAGGGGTCTTCGAGGGAGAGTGGGAGGTCTCCGAGGGAAAGAGAAAGGAGGTGAGTGAGAGTCTTCGGAGCAGCGACAGTGGGTCCCATATTCCGCCATCTGAGTTGGTGAGTGAGCCAACTTTTCCACGCTCACCAACTCTCCCTCTCTCGCCATCTCGATTCGCGAACTGGCCATTCTCTCATGCACTTGCCAACTCAGTTGACGAACTATCTTTCTATGTATAAATTTTTAAAAGTTTTCTTCTTAGCCACAATTACCTTAAATTTTGTCTCTTTAGCCAAAAAAAATTCGAATTATTAATATGTCTAACTCCTGTTTGGTCTCCCTCCTTCGTTCTTTCAATTATTAATATACCTATGGCCATGGGAGCAACAAAGTAACATGTAAAACAGTACAAGCACTTGGCCACCTAAATATTGAAGAATGATGATGATCCAGCCTAAAAGTTACATATAATTTGAAAAGAAAAGAAAAAAAGTTGCACATAGTTTGAAAAAGATTAAAATATATATAGTCTTATTTACTTCTGTAAAATCATGTGGCCAAGACTTGACATCTTAGGTTGCAAAAGTCCTTGTTTGGTTCCATTGATCCATAGGATTCTCCGCTGATCGACAAAATTTATTCTTACAATTACATTTTCTACTCTTGCATTTGACAAAATTTGGTACACAGTGAAATCGGTCGTAGTGCTCTATTTACTCTGACGACTTGTTTCGGAATTTGTCGATTTATGATGTGGACGTTTTATTGTTGGTGACTTACATATTTTATTTATTTATTAATTTTTTTTATTTTTTTATTTTTTTTTGCTGATCGATATTGTGACTCGTCGAAGCGTGTTAATATCCATCTCACGTGACATGGATAGATAGATTGGACTACTTTTTGTTTTTATTTTTGTTTACATGACTATATTTTTGATTCGACAGAGTTAGGTTATTCGGAACCTTACTTCTTCTTCAATTTTGAAACTAAAATATACAGGACTAAATTATAACTTAGATATCCTCAACTATTCAAAATATTCAATTTGATATCCCCAGCTCTTCAAAATGTTCAACTTGATACCCTCAACTATATAATAATTTTTATATTAATATTCAAATTTTAAGAAAAGACAAAACTATCATTTCCTCATTTCTCTCTCCGACAGTTCCTCCCCCCCCCCCCCCCCTCCTCTCTCTCTCTCTCTCTGACGCCGACGACAAGAGAGAACGGAGGAGGAGCAACAGCGTGGACGCGCGCGCGTGCCGACGGTCGGAGCAGCAGTGCGGGCGTGCGCGCGCGGGCGGCGGTGGGCGGACGTCACGGGCGGGCGGAGTAGCAGCACTGGGACGCGCGATGCGAGCAGCAGCAGCGGCGGTGGACGGCGGGACCAGGACGACGCGAGCTGCGGTGGGTCGCCAGGACATGAGGGGGGGGGGGGGGGTATCGCCGGGACTTCCGGAGGTCGTCGGGATGGAGGAGGAGGGTCGTCGAGGTTGGAGGAAGGGGGTAGGAGGATGGACAATTTTGTCCATTTTTTTCTTTTTCAGAATATCAAGTTAGCACATATCAAAGTTGAGGGTATCAAGTTGGACATTTTGAATAGTTGAGGGTATCAAGTTGTAATTAAGTCAATATATAAATTTAACTATATAAAATAAAATAAAATAAAATAAAAAAATGTAAAAAAAAAATTGAACAATTCATAAAAAAAAAATTAACAGTGGTGATTAGGATCCATCGCTTGTGTTCAAACGGACCATCAATCAGCGGACTGACTTCCAATAGATGTAACTTGAATGCATTTTTGTGTTGCCAAATTGCACATTCCAAGTATTAGGAATTTAGGATATGTATTGGTTGAGCTGCTTCTGATGTCGTTGCCCTTTCATTATCCTCTAAATCAGGGACGGAACCAAAACTTTCATTAAATAGAAATCGAACATTCAAACAAATTAAAAATAAGACTATATAAACAATCCAATTGATTTCATGGTCAGTTGTCAAGTCTTGGCCACATGATTTTACAGAAGTAAATAAGACTATATATATTTTAATCTTTTTCAAACTATGTGCAACTTTTTTTCTTTTCTTTTCAAATTATATGTAACTTTTAGGCTGGATCATCATCATTCTTCAATATTTAGGTGGCCAAGTGCTTGTACTGTTTTACATGTTACTTTGTTGCTCCCATGGCC
>JAYESA010001507.1:42500-43676 GCA_036927795.1 Iris macrosiphon
GCACGCAAGCAGTTTCTGTGCACGGGGGCAGACAAACGTAGCAAACGGAGCAGTTTCTGCGCACGGGGGCAGACAAACTTAGCAAACGCACCAGTTTCTGCGCACGCAAGCAGTTTCTGTGCACGGGCGTGGGGCTGTCGGGGTGTATCGGCCGCACGGGGCAGAGCCACGCTGCAGTTGCAGCACATTCTGCGCACCCAACCAGTTTGTGTGCACGGGGGCGGGGCTGACAGGGTGTACAGGCCGCACGGGGCAGAGAAACCGTGCGGTTGCAGCACTTCCTGCGCACGCAAGCAGTTTCTGTGCACGGGCGTGGGCCTGACAGGCCGTATCGGCCGACCGGGGGCGAGCAACGTGAGCGTCCCGCGGCAGATTCTGCGCCCCGCGGCAGTTTCTGCGCCCCGCGGCAGATTCTGCCCACGGCGTGGGCCTGACACGCTGTATCGCGCGCACGGTTTCGCGTTGCGGCGCGGCGCAAAAAATGACAAGCTCCTCGGGCACTTTGGTCCCCCCTAGTCAGCCCCACAATAAAACTGCAAATCTATTATAGGGGGAAGGTGGTGTTCGCGGAGGGTTTCGTCGCGCGCGACAGGCCCGTCCGCACGGAGGCGAGGATTTCGACGACCCCGTGCTCCACGATGCGTCCAACGCGGCTGACCCGTGCGCGCGGCGCCGCGCTGAGGCGACCCGCGCATCGAGCGGCGGCATCGCTCGAGCGAGGCGAAGGATTCCAGGGGCGCGGTGCGCTGCGTTGCAGCAGTTTCTGCGCGCGCGCTGCGGTCCCCCTGCTGTGCGACAGAAACAGCCGCGTCTCGTGGCTGCTCCTTGCCCCCGTGCGGGCGGGGGGTTGGGCAAGTTTCCTCTAGAAATGACAAGCTCCTCAAGCACTTTGGTCCCCCGGAGTCAGCCCCACAATAAAACTGCAAATCTATTATAGGGGGAAGCAGTGTGTTGGGCTGAAATTTGAGGCGGGCAACGAAATGCGAGCGGACCAAAGGCACCGCGGTGCGAACGAAATCCCCCCGACCCGACCCTATCGTTGCCGCGCTCGGTGCAGCAAGAACGAAAGTTGCACCACGGACCCTCGTGCGAAGCGAGCTGTGCGAGGCCACGGGGCGCGGGTGCGCGGCCGTGTGCGCACTGTGCGATGCGACCGGAATGCGTCGCAGCGGAGAT
>JAYESA010001508.1:0-43651 GCA_036927795.1 Iris macrosiphon
TTGATTCTCATTGAAAAATATTGTCTAAAACAACGGTTAAATCGTGAAATGGAGTATAGGTGAGTGATTCAAACCGAAATATGGATTAGAATGTGCGCAGATTGGTGAAAACGAGTATAGATTGGTGATCATAATCGAAATAAGGTGCAAAAGTGGCATAGATTTGGGAAAAACGAGTATCGGAATGTGATTATAATCGAAATAAGGTAGCAAATGCTCGTAGAATGGTAAAAACGAGTACTAATTAGTGGTTCTAATCGAAATATGGGATAGAATAAGCGTATAATGCTGAAAACGTGTTTAGATAGGTGATTCTAACCAAAATATGGTATAAAACAGACGTAGAATGGTGACAATGAGTAGAGATGGGTGATTCTAACAGAAATATGACATAGAATGAGCATAAAATGGTTAAAACGACTGTAGATGGTTTATTCTAATCGAAATATGGTGTAGAATAGGCCATAGATTGATGAAAACGAGTATAGATAGGTGATTCTAACCGAAATTATTGTATAGAATGACTTATATCGGTGAAAATAAGTACAAATAGGCTATTACAACCGAAATATGGAATAAATGAATGCAGAATGATAAAAACGAGTATGGACGGGTGGTTCTGACCAAAATGGGGTATAAGACAAGTGTACAACAAAAATAAACGAGCATCTAGTGATTCTAACCAAAATTAGGGTGTAGAATGGGCATAGATGGTGAAAATGAGTATAGACGTGTGTGATTCTAACCGAAATATAGTATATAGTCGGCCTAGATTGGTGAAACGAGTATAAGAATTTGATTCTAACCGAAATAATGTATAAAAATTTGGTGAAAACGAGTATAAACGAGTTATTTCGAACCGAAACATGGTATAATATGATCGTATAATGATAAAACTAATTTTAGATCTTTGATTCTAATCGAAATATGGTATTAAACAGGGGTGGAGCCGTGAAAACGAGTATATATGGGTGATTCTAACCGAAATATGGTTAGAACATTCGTAGATCGGTAAAAATAAATATAGATTGGTGATCTATACGAAATATGTTGTAAAAGTGGCGTAGATTTGTGGAAACGAGCATTGAAATATGATATAAACGAAATAAGGTATCAAATGCTAAAAGAATGGTAGAAACGAGTGTAAATGAGTGATTCTAACCGAAATATGATATAGAATGAACGTAGAATGCTGAAAACGTGTTTAGATCGGAGATCCTAACCAAAATATGCTATAAAACGGACGTAGAATAGTGGAAGCGAGTAGAGATGTGCGATTCTAACTCAAATATGACAAAGAATGAGCGTAGAGTGGTTAAAACGAGTATAGATGGGTGATCAAACCGAGATATGGATTACAATCTACGTAGATTGGTGACAACGAGTCTAGTTTGGTGATTCTAATCAAAATAAGATGTAAAAGTGGCGTAGATTTGGGGAAAAACGAGTGTTAAAATGTGATTGTAATTGAAATAAGGTATCAAACGCTCGTAGAATGGTGAAAACGAGTACTAATGATTGGTTCTAAACAAAATATGGTATAGAATAAGCGTAGAATGCTGAAAACGTGTTTAGGTAGGTGATTCTAGCCGAAATATGGAACAAATGAACGTGGAATGACAAAAGCGAGTATGGACGGGTGATTCTAACCAAAATGTGGTATAAGGCAAGTGTATAATGCAAAAAAATGAGCATCGTGTGATTCTAACCGAAATTAGGGTGTAGAATGGGCGTAGATGGTGAAAACGAGTATAGGTGTATGATTCTAACCGAAATATAGTATATAATCAGCCTAGACCGGTGAAACGGGTACAGAAATAAGATTCTAACCGAGATAAGGTATTACATGCTCGCAAAATAGGGAAGACAAGTATAAACGAGGGATTCGAACTGAAACATGGTATAATATGATCGTAGAATGATGAAAACGAGTCCAGATCATTGATTCTCATTGAAAAATATTGTCCAAAACAACGGTAGAATCGTGAAAAGGAGTATAGATGAGTGATTCAAACCGAAATATGGATTAGAATATGCGCAGATTGGTGAAAACGAGTATAGATTGGTGATTATAATCGAAATAAGGTGCAAAAGTGCATAGATTTGGGGAAAACGAGTATCGGAATGTGATTATAATCGAAAGAAGGTAACAAATGCTCGTAGAATGGTAAAAACGAGTACTAATGAGTGGTTCCAATCGAAATATGGGATAGAATAAGCATAGAATGCTGAAAAACGTGTTTAGATAGGTGAATCTAACCAAAATATGGTATAAAACAGACGTAGAATGGTGACGACGAGTAGAGATGGATGATTCTAACAGAAATATGACATAGAATGAGCATAGAATGGTTAAAACAACCGTAGATGGTTTATTCTAATCAAAATATGGTGTAGAATTATTGTATAGAAATATGGCTATAGATTGATGAAAACGAGTATAGATAGGTGATTCTAACCGGAATTATTGTATAGAATCACTTATATCGGTGAAAATAATTACAAATAGGCTATTACAACCGAAATATGGAATAAATGAACGCAGAATGATAAAAACGAGTATGGACGAGTGGTTCTGACCAAAATAGGGTATAAGACAAGTGTATAACGAAAAATAAACGAGCATCTATTGATTCTAACCGAAATTAGGGTGTAGAATGGGCGTAGATGGTGAAAATGAGTATAGACGTGTGTGATTCTAACCGAAATATAGTATATAGTCGGCCTAGATTGGTGAAACGAGTATAAAAATTTGATTCTAACCGAAATAATGTATCAAATGCTTGGTGAAAACGAGTATAAACGAGTTATTTCGAACCAAAACATGATATAATATGATCGTATAATGATGAAACCAATTTTAGATCTTTGATTCTAATCGAAATATGGTATTAAACAGGGGTGGAGCCGTGAAAACGAGTATATATGGGTGATTCTAACAGAAATATGGTTAGAACATTCGCAGATCGGTGAAAATGAATATAGATTAGTGATCTAAGCGAAATATGGTATAAAAGTGGCGTAGATTTGTGGAAACGAGCATTGAAATATGATATAAATGAAATAAGGTATCAAATGCTAAAAGAATGGTAGAAACGAGTCTAAATGAGTGGTTCTAACCGAAATATGATATAGAATGAACGTAGAATGCTGGAAAACGTGTTTAGATCGGAGATCCTAACCAAAATATGCTATAAAACGGACGTAGAATGGTGGGAGCGAGTAGAGATGTGCGATTCTAACTCAAATATGACAAAGAATGAGCGTAGAGTGGTTAAACGAGTATAAATGGGTGATCAAACCGAGATATGGATTAGGATCTACGTAGATTGGTGACAACGAATCTAGTTTCGTGATTCTAATCGAAATAAGATGTAAAAGTGGCATAGATTTGGTCACCCATCTATACAATAATTTCGATGAAAATGAGTATAGACGTGTGATTCTAACCGAAATATAGTATATAGTCGGCCTAGATTGGTGAAACGAGTATAAAAATTTGATTCTAACTGAAATAATGTATCAAATGCTTGGTGAAAACGAGTATAAACGAGTTATTTCGAACCAAAATATGGTATAATATGATCGTATCATGATAAAACCAATTTTAGATCTTTGATTCTAATCGAAATATGGTATTAAACAGGGGTGGAGCCGTAAAAACGAGTATATATGGGTGATTCTAACCGAAATATGGTTAGAACATTCGCAGATCGGTGAAAATGAATATAGATTAGTGATCTAAGCGAAATATGGTGTAAAAGTGGCGTAGATTTGTGGAAACGAGCATTGAAATATGATATAAACGAAATAAGGTATCAAATGCTAAAAGAATGGTAGAAACGAGTCTAAATGAGTGGTTCTAACCGAAATATGATATAGAATGAACGTAGAATGCTGAAAACGTGTTTAGATCGGAGATCCTAACCAAAATATGCTATAAAACGGACGTAGAATGGTGGGAGCGAGTAGAGATGTGCGATTCTAACTCAAATATGACAAAGAATGAGCGTTAGAGTGGTTAAACGAGTATAAATGGGTGATCAAACCGAGATATGGATTAGGATCTACGTAGATTGGTGACAACGAATCTAGTTTCGTGATTCTAATCGAAATAAGATGTAAAAGTGGCATAGATTTGGTCACCCATCTATACAATAATTTCGATGAAAATGAGTATAGACGTGTAATTCTAACCGAAATATAGTATATAGTCGGCCTAGATTGGTGAAACGAGTATAAAAATTTGATTCTAACTGAAATAATGTATCAAATGCTTGGTGAAAACGAGTATAAACGAGTTATTTCGAACCAAAATATGGTATAATATGATCGTATCATGATAAAACCAATTTTAGATCTTTGATTCTAATCGAAATATGGTATTAAACAGGGGTGGAGCCGTAAAAACGAGTATAGATGGGTGATTCTAACCGAAATATGGTTAGAACATTCGCAGATCGGTGAAAATGAATATAGATTAGTGATCTAAGCGAAATATGGTGTAAAAGTGGCGTAGATTTGTGAAAACGAGCATTGAAATATGATATAAACGAAATAAGGTATCAAATGCTAAAAAGAATGGTAGAAACGAGTGTAAATGAGTGGTTCTAACCGAAATATGATATAGAATGAACGTAGAATACTGAAAACGTGTTTAGATCCTAACCAAAATATGTTATCAAACGGACGTAGAATGGCGCGAGCGAGTATAGATGTACGATTCTAACTCAAATATGACAAAGAATGAGCGTAGAGTGGTTAAAACGAGTATAGATGGGTGATCAAACCGAGATATGGATTAGGATCTACGTAGATTGGTGACAACGAGTCTAGTTTGGTGATTCTAATCGAAATAAGATATAAAAGTGGCGTAGATTTGGGGAAAACGAGTGTTAAAATGTGACTGTAATCGAAATAAGGTATCAAACGCTCGTAGAATGGTGAAAACGAGTACTAATGAGTGGTTCTAAACAAAATATGGTATAGAATAAGCGTAGAATGCTAAAAACGTGTTTAGATAGGTGATTCTAACCGAAATATGGAACAAATGAACGTGGAATGACAAAAGCGAGTATGGACGGGTGATTCTAACCAAAATGTGGTATAAGGCAGTATAATGCAAAAAACGGGCATCGTGTGATTCTAACCGAAATTAGGGTGAAGAATGGGCGTAGATGGTGAAAACGAGTACAGGCGTGTGATTCTAACCGAAACATAGTATATAATCGGCCTAGATCGGTGAAACGGGTATAGAAATAAGACTCTAACCGAGATAAGGTATTACATGCTCGTAAAATGGGGAAGACAAGTATAAACGAGGATTCAAACTGAAACATGGTATTATATGATCGTAGAATAATGAAAGCGAGTCAAGATCATTGATTCTCATTGAAAAATATTGTCTAAAAACAACGGTAGAATCATGAAATGGAGTATAGGTGAGTGATTCAAACCGAAATATGGATTAGAATGTGCGCAAATTGGTGAAAACGAGTATAGATTGGTGATCATAATCGAAATAAGGTGCAAAAGTGGCATAGATTAAGGAAAACGAGTATCAGAATGTGATTATAATCGAAATAAGGTAGCAATGCTCGTAGAATGGTAAAAAAAAGTACTAATAAGTGGTTCTAATCGAAATATGGGATAGAATAAGCATAGAATGCTGAAAATGTGTTTAGATAGGTGATTCTAACCAAAATATGGTATAAAACAGACGTAGAATGGTGACAAATAGTAGAGATGGGTGACTCTAACAGAAATATTACATAGAATGAGCATAGAATGGTTAAAACGACTGTAGATGGTTTATTTTAATCGAAATATGGTGTAGAATAGGCCATAGATTGATGAAAACGAGTATAGATAGGTGATTCTAACCGGAATTATTGTATAGAATGACTTATATCGGTGAAAATAAGTACAAATAGGCTATTACAACCGAAATATGGAATAAATGAACACAGAATGATAAAAACGAGTACGGCCGAGTGGTTCTGACCAAAATGGGGTATAAGGCAAGTGTATAACGAAAAATAAACGAGCATCTAGTGATTCTTACTGAAATTAGGGTGTAGAATGGGCGTAGATGGTGAAAATGAGTATAGACGTGTGTGATTCTAACCGAAATATAGTATATAGTCGGCCTAGATTGGTGAAACGAGTATAAAAATTTGATTCTAACCGAAATAATGTATCAAATGCTTGGTGAAAACGAGTATAAACGAGTTATTTCGAACCGAAACATGGTATAATATGTTCGTATAATGATAAAACCAATTTTAGATCTTTGATTCTAATCGAAATATGGTATTAAACATGGGTGGAGCCATGAAAACGAGTATATATGGGTGATTCTAACCGAATATGGTTAGAACGTTCGTAGATCGGTGAAAATGAATATAGATTGGTGATCTAAGCGAAATATGGTGTAAAAGTGGCGTAGATTTGTGGAAACGAGCATTGAAATATGATATAAACGAAATAAGATATCAAATGCTAAAAGAATGGTAGAAAACGAGTGTAAATGAGTGGTTCTAACCGAAATATGATATAGAATGAACGTAGAATGCTGAAAACGTGTTTAGATCGGAGATCCTAACCAAAATATGCTATAAAACGGACGTAGAATAGTGGGAACGAGTAGAGATGTGCAATTCTATCTCAAATATGACAAAGAAAGAGCGTAGAGTGGTTTTAAAACGAGTATTAGATGGGTGATCAAACCGAGATATGGATTAGGATCTACGTAGATTGGTGACAACGAGTCTAGTTTGGTGATTCTAATCGAAATAAGATATAAAAGTGGCGTAGATTTGTGGAAAACGAGTGTTAAAATGTGATTGTAATCGAAATAAGGTATCAAACGCTCGTAGAATGGTGAAAACGAGTACTAATGAGTGGTTCTAAACAAAATATGGTATAGAATAAGCGTAGAATGTTGAAAACGTGTTTAGGTAGGTGATTCTAGCCGAAATATGGAACAAATGAACGTGGAATGACAAAAGCGAGTATGGACGGGTGATTCTAACCAAAATGTGGTATAAGGCAAGTGTATAATGCAAAAAAACGAGCATCGTGTGATTCTAACCGAAATTAGGGTGTAGAATGGGCATAGATGGTGAAAACGAGTATAGGCGTGTGATTCTAACCGAAACATAGTATATAATCAGCCTAGACCGGTATAAACGGGTACAGAAATAAGATTTCTAACCGAGATAAGGTATTACATGCTCGCAAAATGGGGAAGACAAGTATAAACGAGGGATTCGAACTGAAACATGGTATAATATGATCGTAGAATGATGAAAACGAGTCCAGATCATTGATTCTCATTGAAAAATATTGTCCAAAACAACGGTAGAATCGTGAAAAGGAGTATAGATGAGTGATTCAAACCGAAATATGGATTAGAATATGCCCAGATTGGTGAAAACGAGTATAGATTGGTGATTATAATCGAAATAAGGTGCAAAAGTGGCATAGATTTTGGGGAAAACGAGTATCGAAATGTGATTATAATCGAAAGAAGGTATCAAATGCTCGTAGAATGGTAAAAACGAGTACTAATGAGTGGTTCCAATCGAAATATGGGATAGAATAAGCGTAGAATGCTGAAAACGTGTTTAGATAGGTGATTCTAACCAAAATATGGTATAAAACAGACGTAGAAATGGTGACGACAAATAGAGATGGGTGATTCTAACAGAAATTATGACATAGAATGAGCATAGAATGGTTAAAACAACTGTAGATGGTTTATTCTAATCAAAATATGGTGTAGAATTATTGTATAGAAATATGGCCATAGATTGATGAAAACGAGTATAGATAGGTGATTCTAACCGGAATTATTGTATAGAATGACTTATATCGGTGAAAATAAGTACAAATAGGCTATTACAACCGAAATATGGAATAAATGAACGCAAAATGATAAAAACGAGTATGGACGAGTGGTTCTGACCAAAATGGGGTATAAGACAAGTGTATAACGAAAAATAAACGAGCATCTAGTGATTCTAACCGAAATTAGGGTATAGAATGGGCGTAGATGGTGAAATTGAGTATAGACGTGTTATTCTAACCAAAATATAGTATATAGTCGGCCTAGATTGGTGAAACGAGTATAAAAAATTTGATTCTAACCGAAATAATGTATCAAATGCTTTGTGAAAACGAGTATAAACGAGTTATTTCGAACCGAAACATGGTATAATATGATCATATAATAATGAAACCAATTTTAGATCTTTGATTCTAATCGAAATATGGTATTAAACAGGGGTGGAGCCGTGAAAATGAGTATATATGGGTGATTCTAACCGAAATATGGTTAGAACGTTCGCAGATCGGTGAAAATAAATATAGATTAGTGATCTAAGCGAAATATGGTGTAAAAGTGGCGTAGATTCTTGGAAACGAGCATTAAAATATGATATAAATGAAATAAGGTATCAAATGCTAAAAGAATGTAGAAACGAGTGTAAATGAGTGGTTCTAACCGAAATATGATATAGAATGAACGTAGAATGCTGAAAACGTGTTTAGATCGGAGATCCTAACCAAAATATGCTATAAAATGGACGTAGAATGGTGGGAGCGAGTAGAGATGTGCGATTCTAACTCAAATATGACAAAGAATGAGCGTAGAGTGGTTAAAACGAGTATAGATGGGTGATCAAACCGAGATATGGATTAGGATCTACGTAGATTGGTGACAACGAGTCTAGTTTTGGTGATTCTAATCGAAATAAGATGTAAAAGTGGCACAGATTTGTGGAAAACGAGTGTTAAAATATGATTATAATTAAAATAAGGTATCAAACGCTCGTAGAATGGTGAAAACCAGTACTAATGAGTGGTTCTAAACAAATATGGTATAGAATAAGCGTAGAATGCTGAAAAAGTGTTTAGGTAGGTGATTCTAGCCGAAATATAGAACAAATGAACGTGGAATGACAAAAGCGAGTATGGACGGGTGATTCTAACCAAAATATGGTATAAGGCAAGTGTATAATGCAAAATATGGTTAGAACGTTCGCAGATGGGTGAAAATAAATATAGATTAGTGATCTAAGCAAAATATGGTGTAAAAGTGGCGTAGATCCTTGGAAACGAGCATTAAAATATAATATAAACGAAATAAGGTATCAAATGCTAAAAGAATTGGTAGAAACGAGTGTAAATGAGTGGTTCTAACCGAAATATGATATAGAATGAACGTAGAATGCTGAAAACGTGTTTAGATCGGAGATCCTAACCAAAATATGCTATAAAACGGACGTAGAATGGTGGAAGCGAGTAGAGATGTGCGATTCTAACTCAAATATGACAAAGAATGAGCGTAGAGTGGTTAAAACGAGTATAGATGGGTGATCAAACCGAGATATGGATTAGGATCTACGTAGATTGGTGATAACGAGTCTAGTTTGGTGATTCTAATCGAAATAAGATATAAAAGTGGTGTTGATTTGGGGAAACGATTGTTTAAAATGTGATTGTAATCGAAATAAGGTATCAAACGCTCGTAGAATGGTGAAAACCAGTACTAATGAGTGATTCTGAACAAATATGGTATAGAATAAGCGTAGAATGCTAAAAACGTGTTTAGATAGGTGATTCTAACCGAAATATGGAACAAATGAACGTGGAATGACAAAAGTGAGTATGGACGGGTTATTCTAACCAAATTGTGGTATAAGGCAAGTGTATAATGCAAAAAACAGGCATCGTGTGATTCTAACAGAAATTAGGGTGTAGAATGGGCGTAGATGGTGAAAACGAGTATAGGTGTGAGATTCTAACCGAAACATAGTATATAATCGGCCTAGATCGGTGAAACGGGTATAGAAATAAGACTCTAACCGAGATAAGGTATTACATGCTCATAAAATGGGGAAGACAAGTATAAACGAGGGATTCGAACTGAAACATGGTATAAATATGATCGTAGAATGATGAAAACGAGTCCAGATCATTGATTCTCATTGAAAAATATTGTCTAAAAACAACGGTAGAATCGTGAAAAGGAGTATAGGTGAGTGATTCAAACCGAAATATGGATTAGAATGTGCGCAGATTGGTGAAAACGAGTATAGATTGGTGATCATAATCGAAATAAGGTGCAAAAGTGGCATAAATTTAGGAAAAACGAGTATTGGAATGTGATTATAATCGAAATAAGGTAGCAAATGCTCGTAGAATGGTAAAAACGAGTACTAACGAGTGGTTCTAATCGAAATATGGGATATAATAAGCGTTGAATGCTGAAAACGTGTTTAGATAGGTGATTCTAACAAAAAATATGGTATAAAACAGACGTAGAATGGTGACAACGAGTAGAGATGGGTGATTCTAAGAGAAATATGACATAGAGTGAGCATAGAATGGTTAAAACGACTGTAGATGGTTTATTCTAATCGAACTATGGTGTAGAATAGGCCATAGATTGATAAAAATGAGTATAGATAGGTGATTCTAACCGAAATTATTGTATAGAATGACTTATATCGGTGAAAATAAGTACAAATAAGCGATTATAACCGAAATATGGAATAAATGAACGTAGAATGATAAAAACGTGTATGGACGGGTGGTTCTGACCAAAATAGACAAGTGTATAACGAAAATAAACGAGTATATAGTGATTCTAACCGAAATTAGGGTGTAGAATGGGCGTAGATGGTGAAAATGAGTATAGACGTATGATTCTAACCAAAATATAGTATATAGTCGGCCTAGTTTGGTGAAACGAGTATAAAAATTTGATTCTAACCGAAATAATGTACCAAATGCTTGGTGAAAATGAGTTATTTCGAACATGGTATAATATGATCGTATAATGATGAAAACAAATTAAGATCTTTGATTCTAATCGAAATATGGTACTAAACAGGGGGTAGGGCCGTGAAAACGAGTATAGATGGGTGATTCTAACCGAAATATGGTTAGAACGTCCGCAGATCGGTGAAAATGAATATATATTAGTGATCTAAGCGAAATATGGTGTAAAAGTGGCGTAGATTTGTGGAAACGAGCATTGAAATATGATATAAACGAAATAAGGTATAAAATGCTAAAAGAATGGTAGAAACGAGTGTAAATGAGTGGTTCTAACCGAAATATGATATAGAATGAACTTAGAATGCTAAAAACGTGTTTATATCGGGGGTCCTAACCAAATATGCTATAAAACGGACGTAGAATGGTGAGAGCGAGTATAGATGTGCGATTCTAACTCAAATATGATAATGAATGAGCGTAGAGTGGTTAAAACGAGTATAGATGGGTGATCAAACCAAAATATGGATTAGGATCTACGTAGATTGGTAACAACGAGTATAGTTTGGTAATTCTAATCGAAATAAGATGTAAAAGTGGCATAGATTTGTGGAAAACGAGTTTTAAAATGTGATTGTAATCGAAAAAAAGTATCAAACGCTCGTAGAATGGTGAAAACGAGTACTAATGAGTGGTTCTAAATAAAATATGGTATAGAATAAGCGTAGAATGCTGAAAATGTGTTTAGGTAGGTGATTCTAGCCGAAATATGGAACAAATGAACATGGAATGACAAAAAAGAGTTATGGACGGGTGATTCTAACCAAAATATGGTATATGGCAAGTGTATAATGCAAAAAAACGAGCATCGTGTGATTATAACCGAAATTAGGGTGTAGAATGGGCGTAGATGGTGAAAACGAGTATAGGCGTGCGATTCTAACCGAAATATAGTATATAATCGGCCTAGATCGGTGAAAAGGGTACAGAAATAAGATTCTAACCGAGATAAATATGCTCGTAAAATAGGGAAAACAAGTATAAACGAGGGATTCGAACTGAAACATGGTATAATGTGATCGTAGAATGATGAAAACGAGTCCAGATCATTGATTCTCACTGAAAAATATTGTCTAAAACAACGGTAGAATCGTGAAAAGGAGTATAGATGGGTGATTCAAACCAAAATATGGATTAGAATGTGCGTAGATTGGTGAAAACGAGTATAGATTGGTGTTTATAATCGAAATAAGGTGCAAAAGTGGCATAGATTTGGGGGAAAACGAGTATCGAAATATGATTATAATCGAAATAAGGTATCAAATGCTCATAGAATGGTAAAAACGAGTACTAATGAGTGGTTCTAATCGAAATATGGGATAGAATAAGCGTAGATTACTGAAAACGTATTTAGATAGGTGATTCTAACCAAACTATGGTATAAAACAGACGTAGAATGGTGACAACGAGTAGAGATGGGTGATTCTAACAGAAATATGACACAGAATGTGCATAGAATGGTTAAAACGACGGTAGATGGTTTACTCTAATCGAAATATGGTGTAGAATAGGCCATAGATTGATGAACACGAGTACAGATAGGTGATTCTAACCGAAATTATTGTATAGAATGACTTATATTGGTGAAAATAAATACAAATAGGCGATTATAACCGAAATAGGGAATAAATAAACGTAGAATGAAAAAAATGAGTATGGACGGGTGGTTCTGACCAAAATGTGGTATAAGACAAGTGTATAACGAAAAATAAACGAGCATCTAGTGATTCTAACCGAAATATGGATTAGAATAAGCGTAGAATCGTAAAAAGGAGTATAGATGAGTGATTCAAACCGAAATATGGATTAGAATTTGCGCAGATTGGTGAAAACGAGTATAGATTGGTGATTATAATCGAAATAAGGTGCAAAAGTGGCATAGGTTTGGGGGAAAACGAGTATCGGAATATGATTATAATCGAAAGAAGGTATCAAATGCTCGTAGAATGGTAAAAACGAGTACTAGTGAGTGGTTCCAATCGAAATATGGGATAGAATAAGCGTAGAATGCTGAAAACGTGTTTAGATAGGTGATTCTAACCAAAATATGGTATAAAACAGACGTAGAATGGTGACGACGAGTAGAGATGGGTGATTCTAACAGAAATATGACATAGAATGAGCATAGAATGGTTAAAACGACCTTAGATGGTTTATTCTAATCGAAATATGGTGTAGAATTATTGTATAGAAATATGGCCATAGATTGATGAAAACGAGTATAGATAGGTGATTCTAACTGGAATTATTGTATAGAATGACTTATATCGGTGAAAATAAGTACAAATAGGCTATTACAACCAAAATATGGAATAAATGAACGAAGAATGATAAAAACGAGTATGGACGGGTGGTTCTGACCAAAATGGGGTATAAGACAAAGTGTATAACGAAAAATAAACGAGCATCTAGTGATTCTAACCGAAATTAGGGTGTAGAATAGGCGTAGATGGTGAAAATGAGTATAGTCATGTGATTCTAACCAAATATAGTATATAGTCGGCCTAGATTGGTAAAACAAGTATAAAAATTTGATTCTAACCGAAATAATGTATCAAATGCTTGGTGAAAACGAGTATAAACGAGTTATTTTCGAACCGAAACATGGAATAATATGATCGTATAATGATGAAACCAATTTTAGATCTTTGATTCTAATCGAAATATGGTATTAAACAGGGAGGATCCGTGAAAACGAGTATAGATGGGTGATTCTAACCGAAATATGGTTAGAACGTTCGCAGATCGGTAAAAATAAATATAGATTAGTGATCTAAGCGAAATATGTTGTAAAAGTGGAGTAGATTTGTGGAAACGAGCATTGAAATATGATATAAACGAAATGAGGTATCAAATGCTAAAAGAATGGTAGAAACGAGTGTAAATGAGTGGTTCTAACCGAAATATGATATAAAATGAACGTAGAATGCTGAAAATATGTTTAGATCGGAGATCCTAACCAAATATGCTATAAAATGTATGTAGAATAGTGGGAGCGAGTATTGATGTGCGATTCTAACTCAAATATGACAAAAAATAACCGTAGAGTGGTTAAAACGAGAACAGATGGGTGATCAAACCGAGATATGGATTAGGATCTACGCAGATTGGTGACACGAGTCTAGTTTAGTGATTCTAATTGAAATAAGATGTAAAAGTGGCGTAGATTTGTGGAAAACGAGTGTTAAAATGTGATTGTAATCGAAATAAGGTATCAAAAGCTCCTAGAGTGGTGAAAATGAGTACTAATTAGTGGTTCTAAACAAAATATGGTATAGAATAAGCATAGAATGCTGAAAACATATTTAGGTAGGTGATTCTAGCCGAAATATGGAACAAATGAACGTGAAATGACAAAAGCGAGTATGGACGGGTGATTCTAACCAAAATATGGTAGAAGGCAAGTGTTATAATGCAAAAAAAAACGAGCATCGTATAATTCTAACCGGAATTAGGGTGTAGAATGGGCGTAGATGGTGAAAACGAGTATAGGCGTGTGATTCTAACCAAAACATAGTATATAATCGGCCTAGACCGGTGAAACGGGTACAGAAATAAGATTGGTGACAACGAGTATAGTTTGGTGATTCTAATCGAAATAAGATGTAAAAGTGGCACAGATTTGTAGAAAATGAGTGTTAAAATGTGATTGTAATCGAAAGAAAGTATCAAACGCTCGTAGAATGGTGAAAACCAGTACTAATGAGTGGTTCTAAACAAAATATGGTATAGAATAAGCATAGAATGCTGAAAATGTGTTTTGGTAGGTGATTCTATGCGAAATATGGAACAAATGAACGTGGAATGACAAAAGCGAGTATGGACGGGTGATTCTAACCAAAATGTGGTATAAGGCAAATGTATAATACAAAAAAACGAGCATCGTGTGATTCTAACCGAAATTAGGGTGTAGAATGGGCGTAGATGGTGAAAACGAGTATAGGCGTGTGATTCTAACCGAAACATAGTATATAATCGGCCTAGACCGGTGAAACGAGTACAGAAATAAGATTCTAACCGAGATAAGGTATTACATGCTCGTAAAATGGGGAAGACAAGTATAAACGAGGGATTCAAACTGAACATGGTATAATAATGATCGTAGAATGATGAAAACGATTCCAGATCATTGATTCTCATTAAAAAATATTGTCCAAAACAACGGTAGAATCGGGAAAAGGAGTATAGATGAGTGATTCGAACCGAAATATAGATATGATTGTGCGCAGATTGGTAAAAACGAGTATAGAATGGTGATTATAATCGAAATAAGGTGCAAAAGTGGCATAGATTTGGGGAAAACGAGTATCAGAATATAATTATAATCGAAAGAAGGTATCAAATGCTCGTAGAATGGTAAAAACGAGTACTAACGAGTGGTTCCAATCGAAATATGGGATAGAATAAGCTTAGAATGCTTAAACGTGTTTAGATAGGTGATTCTAACCAAAATATGGTATAAAACAGACGTAGAATAGTGACGACGAGTAGAGATGGGTGATTCTAACAGAAATATGACATAGAAGGAGCATAGAATGGTTAAAACGACCATAGATGGTTTATTCTAATCGAAATATGGTGTAGAATTATTGTATAGAAATATGGCCATAGATTGATGAAAACGAGTATAGATAGGTGATTCTAACCGGAATTATTGTATAGAATGACTTATATCGGGGAAAATAAGTACAAATATGCTATTACAATCGAAATATGGAATAAATGAACGCAGAATGATAAAAACGAGTATGGACGGGTGGTTCTGACCAAAATGGGGTATAAGACAAGTGTATAACAAAAAATAAACGAGCATCTAGTGATTCTAACCGAAATTAGGGTATAGAATGGGCGTAGATGGTGAAAATGAGTATAGACGTGTGATTCTGACCGAAATATAGTATATAGTCGGCCTAGATTGGTGAAACGAGTATAAAAATTTGATTCTAACCGAAATAATGTATCAAATGCTTGGTGAAAACGAGAATAAACGAGTTATTTTGAACCGAAACATGGTATAATATGATTGTATAATGATGAAACCAATTTTAGATCTTTGATTCTAATCGAAATATGGTATTAAACAGGGGTGGAGCCGTGAAAACGAGTATAGATGGGTGATTCTAACCGAAATATGGTTAGAACGTTCGCAGATCGGTGAAAATGAATATAGATTAGTGATCTAAGCGAAATATGGTGTAAAAGTGGCATAAATTTGTGGAAACGAGCATTGAAATATGATATAAACAAAATAAGGTATCAAATGCTAAAAGAATGGTAGAAACAGGTGTAAATGAGTGGTTCTAACCGAAATATGATATAGAATGAACGTAGAATGCTGAAAACATGTTTAGATCGGGGATCCTAACCAAAATATGCTATAAAACGGACGTAGAATGGTGGGAGCGAGTATAGATGTGCGATTCTAACTCAAATATGATAAAGAATGAGCGTAGAGTGGTTAAAACGAGTATAGATGGGTGATCAAACCGAGATATGGATTAGGATCTACGTAGATTGGTGACAACGAGTATAGTTTGGTGATTCTAATCGAAATAAGATGTAAAAGTGGCACAAATTTGTGGAAAACGAGTGTTAAAATGTGATTGTAATCGAAAGAAAGTATCAAACGCTCGTAGAATGGTGAAAACCAGTACTAATGAGTGGTTCTAAACAAAATATGGTATAGAATAAGCATAGAATGCTGAAAACGTGTTTAGATTGGTGATTCTAGCCGAAATATGGAACAAATGAACGTGGAATGACAAAAGCGAGTATGGACGGGTTATTCTAACCAAAATGTGGTATAAGGCAAGTGTATAATGCAAAAAAATGAGCATCGTGTGATTCTAACCGAAATTAGGGTGTAGAATGGGCGTAGATGGTGAAAACGAGTATAGGCGTGTGATTCTAACCGAAACATAGTATATAATCGGCCTAGACCGGTGAAACGGGTACAGAAATAAGATTCTAACCGAGATAAGGTATTACATGCTCGCAAAATGGGAAAGACAAGTATAAACGAGGGATTCGAACTGAAACATGGTATAATATGATCGTAGAATGATGAAAATGAGTCCAGATCATTGATTCTCATTGAAAAATATTGTCCAAAACAACGGTAGAATCGTGAAAAGGAGTATAGATGAGTGATTCGAACCGAAATATGGTTTTGAATGTGTGCATATTGGTAAAAACGAGTATAGATTGGTGATTATAATCGAAATAACGTGCAAAAGTGGCATAGATTTGGGGAAAACGAGTATCGGAATGTGATTATAATCGAAAGAAGGTATCAAATGCTCGTAGAATGGTAAAAACGAGTACTAACGAGTGGTTCCAATCAAAATATGGGATAGAATAAGCTTAGAATACTGAAAACGTTTTTAGATAGGTGATTCTAACCAAAATATGGTATAAAGCAGACGTAGAATGGTGACGACGAGTAGAGATGGGTTATTCTAACAGAAATATGACATAGAAGGAGCATAGAATGGTTAAAACGACTGTAGATGGTTTATTCTAATCGAAATATGGTGTAGAATTATTGTATAGAAATATGGCCATAGATTGATGAAAACGAGTATAGATAGGTGATTCTAACCGGAATTATTGTATATAATGACTTATATCGGTGAAAATAAGTACAAATAGGCTATTACAACCGAAATATGGAATAAATGAACGCAGAATGATAAAAACGAGTATGGACGGTTGGTTCTGACCAAAATGGGGTACAAGACAAGTGTATAACGAAAAATAAACGAGCATCTAGTGATTCTAACCGAAATTAGGGTGTAGAATAGGCGTAGATGGTGAAAATGAGTATAGACGTGTGATTCTGACCGAAATATAGTATATAGTCGGCCTAGATTGGTGAAACGAGTATAAAAATTTGATTCTAACCGAAATAATGTATCAAATGCTTGGTGAAAACGAGTATAAATGAGTTATTTCGAACCGAAACATGGTATAATATGATCGTATAATGATGAAACCAATTTTAGATCTTTGATTCTAATCGAAATATGGTATTAAACAGGGGTGGAGCAGTAAAAACGATGATAGATTGGTGATTCTAACCGAAATATGGTTAGAACGTTCGCAGATCGGTGAAAATGAATATAGATTAGTGATCTAAGCGAAATATGGTGTAAAAGTGGCGTAGATTTGTGGAAACGAGCATTGAAATATGATATAAACGAAATAAGGTATCAAATGCTAAAAGAATGGTAGGAACGAGTGTAAATGAGTGGTTCTAACCAAAATATGACATAGAATGAACGTAGAAAGCTGAAAACGTGTTTAGATCGGGGATCCTAACCAAAATATGCTATAAAATGGACGTAGAATGGTGGGAGCGTGTATTGATGTGCGATTCTAACTCAAATATGACAAAGAATGAGCGTAGAATGGTTAAAACGAGTATAGATGGGTGATCAAACCGAGATATGGATTAGGATCTACGTAGATTGGTGACAACGAGTATAGTTTGGTGATTCTAATCGAAATAAGATGTAAAAGTGGCTCAGGTTTGTGGAAAACGAGTGTTAAAATGTGATTGTAATCGAAATAAGGTATCAAACGCTTGTAGAATGGTGAAAACGAGTACTAATGAGTGGTTCTAAACAAAATATGCTATAGAATAAGCATAGGATGCCGAAAACATGTTTAGGTTGGTTATTCTAGCCGAAATAGGGAACAAATAAACGTGGAATGACAAAAGCGAGTATGGACGGGTTAATCTAACCAAAATGTGGTATAAGGCAAGTGTATAATGCAAAAAAACGAGCATCGTGTGATTCTAACCGAAATAGGGTATAGAATGGGCGTAGATGGTGAAAACGAGTATAGGCGTGTGATTCTAACCGAAACATAGTATATAATCGGCCTAGACCGGTGAAACGGGTACAGAAATAAGATTCTAACCGAGATAAGGTATTACATGCTCGCAAAATGGGGAAGACAAGTATAAACGAGGGATTCGAACTGAAACATGGTATAATATGATCGTAGAATGATGAAAACGAGTCCAGATCATTGATTCTCATTGAAAAATATTGTCCAAAACAACGGTAGAATCGTGAAAAAGGAGTATAGATGAGTGATTCGAACCGAAATATGGATTAGAATGTACGCAGATTGGTAAGAACGAGTATAGATTGGTGATTATAATCGAAATAAGGTGCAAAAGTGGCATAGATTTTTGGAAAACGAGTATCGGAATGTGATTATAATCGAAAGAAGGTATCAAATGCTCGTAGAATAGTAAAAACGAGGACTAACGAGTGGTTCCAATCAAAATATGGGATAGAATAAGCTTAGAATGCTGAAAACGTGTTTAAATAGGTGATTCTAACCAAAATATGGTATAAAACAGACGTAGAATGGTGACGACGAGTAGAGATGGGTGATTCTAACAGAAATATGACATAGAATGAGCATAGAATGGTTAAAATGACCGTAGACTGTTTATTCTAATCGAAATATGGTGTAGAATTATTGTATAGAAATATGGCCATAGATTAATGAAAACGAGTATAGATAGGTGATTCTAACTGGAATTATTGTATAGAATGACTTATATCGGTGAAAATAAGTACAAATAGGCTATTACAACCGAAATATGGAATAAATGAACGCATAATGATAAAAACGAGTATGGACGGGTGGTTCTGACCAAAATGGGGTATAAGACAAGTGTATAACGAAAAATAAACGAGCATCTAGTGATTCTAACCGAAATTAGAGTGTAGAATGGGCGTAGATGGTGAAAATGAGTATAGACGTGTGATTCTGACCGAAATAAAGTATATAGTCGGCCTAGATTGGTGAAACGAGTATAGAAATTTGATTATAACCGAAATAATGTATCAAATGCTTGGTGAAAACGAGTATAAACGAGTTATTTCGAACCGAAACATGGTATAATATGATCGTATAATGATGAAACCAATTTTAGATCTTTGATTCTAATCAAAATATGGTATTAAACAGGGGTGGAGCCGTGAAAACGAGTATAGATGGGTGATTCTAACCGAAATATGGTTAGAACGTTCGCAGATCGGTGAAAATGAATATAGATTAGCGATCTAAGTGAAATATGGTATAAAAGTGGCGTAGATTTGTGGAAACGAGCATTGAAATAGGATATAAACGAAATGAGGTATCAAATGCTAAAAGAATGCTAGAAACGAGTGTAAATGAGTGGTTCTAACCGAAATATGATATAGAATGAACGTAGAATGCTGAAAACGTGTTTAGATCGGGGATCCTAACCAAAATATGCTATAAAACGGACGTAGAATTGTGAGAGGGAGTAGAGATGTACGATTCTAACTCAAATATGACAAAGAATGAGCCTAGAGTGGTTAAAACGAGTATAGATGGGTGATCAAACCGAAATATGGATTAGGATCTACGTAGATTGGTGACAACGAGTATAGTTTGGTGATTCTAATCGAAATAAAATGTAAAAGTGGCGCAGATTTGTGGAAAACGAGTGTTAAAATGTGATTGTAATCGAAATAAGGTATCAAACGCTCGTAGAATGGTGAAAACGAGTACTAATGAGTGGTTCTAAACAAAATATGGTATAGAATAAGCGTAGAATGCTGAAAACGTGTTTAGGTAGGGGATTCTAGCCGAAATATGGAACAAATGAACGTGGAATAACAAAAGCGAGTAGGGACGGGTGATTCTAACCAAAATGTGGTATAAGGCAAGTGTATAATGCAAAAAAATGAGCATCGTGTAATTCTAACCAAAATTAGGGTGTAGAATGGGCGTAGATGGTGAAAACGAGTATAGGCGTGTGATTCTAACCGAAACATAGTATATAATCGGCCTAGACCGGTGAAACGGGTACAGAAATAAGATTCTAACCGAGATAAGGTATTACATGCTCGCAAAATGGGGAAGACAAGTATAAATGAGGGATTCAAACTCAAACATGGTATAATATGATCGTAGAATGATAAAAACGAGTTCAGATCATTGATTCTCATTAAAAAATATTGTCCAAAACAACGGTAGAATCAGGAAAAGGAGTATAGATGAGTGATTCCAACCGAAATATGGATTAGAATGTGCGCAGATTGGTGAAAACGAGTATAGATTGGTGATTATAATCGAAATAAGGTGCAAAAGTGGCATAGATTTAGGGAAAACGAGTATCAAAATATGATTATAATCGAAAGAAGGTATTAAATGCTCGTAGAATGGTAAAAACGAGTACTAACGAGTGGTTCCAATCGAAATATGGGATAGAATAAGTGTAGAATGCTGAAAACGTGTTTAGATAGGTGATTCTAACCAAAATATGGTATAAAACAGACGTAGAATGGTGACGACGAGTAGAGATGGGTGATTCTAACAGAAATATGACATAGAATGAGCATAGAATGGCTAAAACGACCGTAGATGGTTTATTCTAATCGAAATATGGTGTAGAATAGGCCATAGATTGATGAAAACGAGTATAGATAGGTGATTCTAACCGGAATTATTGTATAGAATGACTTATATCGATGAAAATAAGTACAAATAGGCGATTACATCCGAAATATGGAATAAATGAATGCAGAATGATAAAAACGAGCATCTAGTAATTCTAACGGAAAGTAGGGTGTAGAATGGGCGTAGGTGGTGAAAATTAGTATAGACGTGTGATTCTGACCGAAATATGGTATATAGTCGGCCTAGATTGGTGAAACGAGTATAAAAATTTGATTATAACCGAAATAATGTATCAAATGCTTGGTTAAAACGAGTATAAACGAGTTATTTCGAACCGAAACATGGTATAATATGATCGTATAATGATGAATCCAATTTAGATCTTTGATTCTAATCGAAATATGGTATTAAACAGGGGTGGAGCCGTGAAAACGAGTATAGATGGGTGATTCTAACCGAAATTAGGTTAGAATGTTCGCAGATCGGTGAAAATGAATATAGATTTGTGGAAACGAGTATAAAAATTTGATTATAACCGAAATAATGTATCAAATGCTTGGTAAAAACGAGTATAAATGAGTTATTTCGAACCGAAACATGGTATAATATGATCGTATAATGATGAAACCAATTTTAGATCTTTGATTCTAATCGAAATATGGTATTAAACAGGGGTGGAGCCGTAAAAACGAGTATAGATGGGTGATTCTAACCGAAATTAGGTTAGAACGTTCGTAGATCGGTGAAAATGAATATAGATTTGTGGAAACGAGTATAAAAATTTGATTATAACCGAAATAATGTATCAAATGCTTGGTGAAAACGAGTATAAACGAGTTATTTCGAACCGAAACATGGTATAATATGATCGTTTAATGATGAAACCAATTTTAGATCTTTGATTCTAATCGAAATATGGTATTAAACATGGGTGGAGCCGTGAAAACGAGTATAGATGGGTGATTCTAACCGAAATTAGGTTAGAACGTTCGCAGATCGGTGAAAATGAATATAGATTAGTGATCTAAGCGAAATGTGGTGTAAAAGTGGCGTAGATTTGTGGAAACGAGCATTGAAATACGATATAAACGAAATAAGGTATCAAATGCTAAAAGAATGGTAGAAACGAGTGTAAATGAGTGGTTCTAACCGAAATATGATATAGAATGAACGTAGAATGCTGAAAACGTGTTTAGATCGGGGATCCTAACCAAAATATGCTATAAAACGGACGTAGAATGGTGGGAGCGAGTATAGATGTGCGATTCTAACTCAAATATGACAAAGAATGAGCATAGAGTGGTTAAAACGAGTATAGATGGGTGATCAAACCAAGATATGGATTAGGATCTACGTAGATTGGTGACAACGAGTATAGTTTGGTGATTCTAATCGAAATAAGATATAAAAGTGGCGTAGATTAGTGGAAAACGAGTGTTAAAATGTGATTGTAATCGAAATAAGGTATCAAACGCTCGTAGAATGGTGAAGGCGAATACTAATGAGTGGTTCTAAACAAAATATAGTATAGAATAAGCGTAGAATACTGAAAACGTGTTTAGGTAGGTGATTCTAACCGAAATATGGAACAAATGAACGTGGAATGACAAAAGCGAGTATGGACGGGTGATTCTAACCAAAATGTGGTATAAGGCAAGTGTATAATGCAAAAAAAACGAGCATCGTGTGATTCTAACCGAAATTAGGGTGTAGAATGGGCGTAGATGGTGAGAACGAGTATAGGCGTGTGATTCTAACCGAAACATAGTATATAATCGGCCTAGACCGGTGAAACGGGTACAGAAATAAGATTCTAACCGAGATAAGGTATTACATGCTCGTAAAATGGGGAAGACTAGTATAAACGAGGGATTCGAACTGAAACATGGTATAATATGATCGTGAATGATGAAAGCGAGTCCAGATCGTTGATTCTCATTGAAAAATATTATCCAAAACAACGATAGAATCGTAAAAAGGAGTATAGATGAGTGATTCAAACCGAAATATGGATTAGAATGTGCGAAGATTGGTGAAAACGAGTATAGATTGGTGATTATAATCGAAATAAGGTGCAAAAGTGGCATAGATTTGGGGAAAACGAGTATCGAAATGTCATTATAATCGAAAGAAGGTATCAAATGCTCGTAAAATGGTAAAAACGAGTACTAATGAGTGGTTCCAATCGAAATATGGGATAGAATAAGCGTAGAATGCTGAAAACGTGTTTAGATAGGTGATTCTAACCAAAATATGGTATAAAGCAGACGTAGAATGGTGACGACGAGTAGAGATGGGTGATTCTAACAGAAATATGACATAGAATGAGCATAGAATGGTTAAAACGACCGTAGATGGTTTATTCTAATCGAAATACGGTGTAGAATAGGCCATAGATTGATGAAAACGAGTATAGATAGGCGATTCTAACCGGAATTATTGTATAGAATGACTTATATCGGTGAAAATAAGTACAAATAGGCGATTACATCCGAAATATGGAATAAATGAACGCAGAATGATAAAAACGAGTATGGACGGGTGGTTCTGACCAAAATAGGGTATAAGACAAGTGTATAACGAAAAATAAATGAGCATCTAGTGATTCTAACCGAAATTAGGGTGTAGAATGGGCGTAGATGGTGAAAATGAGTATAGATGTGTGATTCTGACCGAAATATAGTATATAGTCGGCCTAGATTAGTAAAACGAATATAAAATTTGATTCTAACCGAAATAATGTATCAAATGCTTGGTGAAAACGAGTATAAACGAGTTATTTCGAACCGAAACATGGTATAATATGATCGTATAATGATGAAACCAATTTTAGATCTTTGATTCTAATCGAAATATGGCATTAAACAGGGGTGGAGCCGTGAAAACGAGTATGGATGGGTGATTCTAACCAAAATTTGGTTAGAACGTTCGTAGATCGGTGAAAATGAATATAGATTAGTGATCTAAGCGAAATATGGTGTAAAAGTGGCGTAGATTTGTGGAAACGAGCATTGAAATACAATATAAATGAAACAAGGTATCAAATGCTAAAAGAATGGTAGAAACGAATGTAAATGAGTGGTTCTAACCGAAATATGATATAGAATGAACGTAGAATGCTGAAAACGTGTTTAGATCGGGGATCCTAACCAAAATATGCTATAAAACGGACGTAGAATGGTGGGAGCGAATATAGATGTGCGATTCTAACTCAAAAATGACAAAGAATGAGCGTAGAGTGGTTAAAACGAGTATATATGGGTGATCAAACCGAGATATAGTTTAGGATCTACGTAGATTGGTGACAACGAGTATAGTTTGGTGATTCTAATCGAAATAAGATATAAAAGTGGCGTAGATTAGTGGAAAACGAGTGTTAAAATATGATTGTAATCGAAATAAGGTATCAAACGCTCGTAGAATGGTGAAGACAAGTACTAATGAGTGGTTCTGAACAAAATATGGTATAAAATAAGCTTAGAATGCTAAAAACGTGTTTAGATAGGTGATTCTAACCGAAATATGGAACAAATGAACGTGGAATGACAAAAGCGAGTATGGACGGGTGATTCTAACCAAAATGTGGTATAAGGCAAGTGTATAATGTAAAAAAATGAGCATCGTGTGATTCTAACCGAAATTAGGGTGTACAATGGGCGTAGATGGTGAGAACGAGTATAGGCGTGTGATTCTAACCGAAACATTGTATATAATCGGCCTAGACCGGTAAAACGGGTACAGAAATAAGATTCTAACCGAGATAAGGTATTACATGCTCGTAAAATGGGGAAGACTAGTATAAACGAGGGATTCGAACTGAAACATGGTATAATATGATCGTAGAATGATGAAAGCGAGTCCAGATCGTTGATTCTCATTGAAAAATATTGTCCAAAACAACGGTAGAATCGTGAAAAGGAGTATAGATGAGTGATTCAAACCGAAATATGGATTAGAATGTGCGCAGATTGGTGAAAACGAGTATAGATTGGTGATTATAATCGAAATAAGGTGCAAAAGTGGCATAGATTTGGGGAAAACGAGTATCGAAATATGATTATAATCGAAAGAAGGTATCAAATGCTCGTAGAATGGTAAAAACGAGTACTAATGAGTGGTTCCAATCGAAATATCGGATAGAATAAGCGTAGAATGCTGAAAACTTGTTTAGATAGGTGATTCTAACCAAAATATGGTATAAACCAGACGTAGAATGGGGACGACGAGTAGAGATGGGTGATTCTAATAGAAATATGACATAGAATGAGCATAGAATGGTTAAAACGACCATAGATGGTTTATTCTAATCAAAATATGGTGTAGAATAGGCCATAGATTGATGAAAACGAGTATAGATAGGTGATTCTAACCGGAATTATTGTATAGAATGACTTATATCGGTGAAAATAAGTACAAATAGGCGATTACATCCGAAATATGGAATAAATGAACGCAGAATGATAAAAACGAGTATGGACGGGTGGTTCTGACCAAAATGGGGTATAAGACAAGTGTATAACAAAAAATAAACGAGCATATAGTGATTCTAACCGAAATTAGGGTGTAGAATGGGCGTAGGTGGTAAAAATGAGTATAGACGTGTGATTCTAACCGAAATATAGTATATAGTCGGCCTAGATTGGTGAAACGAGTATAAAAATTTGATTCTAACCGAAATAATGTATCTAATGCTTGGTGAAAACGAGTATAAACGAGTTATTTCGAACCGAAACATGGTATAATATGATCGTATAATGATGAAACCAATTTTAGATCTTTGATCTAATCGAAATATGGTATTAAACAGGGGTGGAGCCGTGAAAACGAGTATGGATGGGTGATTCTAACCGAAATATGGTTAGAACGTTCGCAGATCGGTGAAAATGAATATAGATTAGTGATCTAAGCGAAATATGGTGTAAAAGTGGCATAGATTTGTGGAAACGAGCATTGAAATATGATATAAACGAAATAAGGTATCAAATGCTAAAAAAATGGTAGAAACGAGTGTAAATGAGTGGTTCTAACCGAAATATGATATAGAATGAACGTAGAATGCTGAAAACGTGTTTAGATCGGGGATCCTAACCAAAATATGCTATAAAACAGACGTAGAATGGTGGGAGCGAGTATAGATGTGAGATTCTAACTCAAATATGACAAAGAATGAGCGTAGAGTGGTTAAAACGAGTATAGATGGGTGATCAAACCGAGATATGGATTAGGATCTACGTAGATTGGTGACAACGAGTATAGTTTGGTGATTCTAATCGAAATAAGATGTAAAAGTGGCGTAGATTTGTAAACTCCCTCACCCAAAATAGTATTTGTGTATATTTTATATTATTATATTTAGTATAGATGTTGAATTTATTTAGAGTATTCTCTTAGTTAATTAGAAAATAATTTTTTTTAGTATATTTACTTATATAAATATTTATTTAGAATTATTTTTAGGCTATTTTAGATTATTGGAATTTTTCCATAATTTTTAGTTAATTAAAAACTAGTAACACTAATTTTCTAGGACTTTGAAGAATTTATTTTATGTTCAAACTTAATTAAAAATATTCCAAACTTTTATTTTAGGTTCTAAATAATAAAATATATTTTGTAGAATTTTTTGGGAATTTTTTGATTATTTTTAGCATTTATTTTGAGTTAATTATGAAAAACTGAATTAAAAACTAATTTCTGAAAAAGAAAACCCAAAAAGTAATTAATTCTGCCCAGTCAGCAAACAGGGGGCCCACCTGTCAGCCTCCAGCAGTGAACAGTGCCGGGCCCGCCTGTCAGTGACCGCTGAGTGGGTGCGCGCCGAGCCGAGCCGACCTCGAGCCGAGCCGAGCCGAGCCGAGTCAGAGTTCGACTCGGACTCAGCTGAGCCGAGCCGCATCGAACTGCGACCGTTCGATCTGGGTGGGGCTGCACGGATGGCTGCCATGTGGCGCTCTCCGAGCCGCGACTGCACTCTCTCTCCTCTATATATATATTAGTTTAGTTATTAATTTTTAGGGTTTTCTTTGAGCCGATTTTTGGAGAATTGCCATCTAGGGTTCCTTCATCTTCCAGAAGCCATTGCGCATAGCTCCGGACTCCAAACGAGGCCTAGTTTCTTGCATTAGAAAGATATTGAGGTTAGCTTTCTGATTATATAAATTATTTTTCGAAATTATTAATATTAAATTCTGGAAAATTCGTAGAGCACAGCATGTCCGAAAATAGACGTGTTTCGATGTTTTCGCGATTCCGGGAGAACCAGGAATCAGAATCACGAACCGTTTAAAGTTTCGCAAAGCTAATGTCGAGATCATCGACATATATTTTCCCAGAATTTAATTAGAAGTATTTACATACTGTTAATTCTGTAGAACTTCTAGGTTAGAATTTAACCATCGGTACACATACAAAATTTGTATGTGCCATAATTCCCAAACGAATTTGAATTCGGACGAGCCATAAATTCCAGTATGTTTTTGATGCTGAAATCTATAAGAAATCATGCAAGAAAGTTGAGTTTGTATCGGTTGACTTTTCGGTCAACAGATCGCCTCGATTTGTGTGCCATGAGTCTCGAGTTGATAAAATTTAGTTTCTTTGGACAAAATTTAGGAATTAACATAAAAATAAGAATAATAAGATTAAAATAGGATTTTAGAGTAATTATTCAAGAATTAAATAAATTAAAATAAATTATCTTTTGACGTGATAAATTTGTAATACATAGGCTATTTGGACTGTGACTTGGACTCTGATTCATACCAGCAGCAGGACCCCAGGCAAGATACCTTGCCAAATTGTTTACAGTATTTTGCATGCTTTGTATATTTCTGTATATTTATTGCATTTCTATTTATTCATTGCATGTGTAGTTTCTTTCAGTCACTACTATATATTAGATATGTTGACACACACTTGACACTTAGTATCATAGAGGACAATCATTAGGCGTATGGGCTTTTAACCACTCTGGTAAACCGTAGTATATAGTTCGCACTACGGGCGTGTGTCGCGCTGGTCGCTACCCCAGAGGTATGTCGATTTCTGTAGAGTCGCGCTGGTCGCTACCCCAGAGGTATGTCAATTTCTGATGTCCATTGACGGGTGTGTGAGTTGTGAGGCTTAGATCGAGTAGCCTACCCTTACCCATACGTCGAAAAGTTGTCCTCATTTGCATTCATATAGATTGTCTTGTACAGCGTACTTATTTATTTTCAAATTATATGCATGTTTACTGTATTCAAATTGGCTCGTATTTTCTGTATCTTGTTACGTCCCTCTGAGGACCTGGTCCTCTGCCAGGTGTATCTGTTCTTGAGTAATTACAGGAGTACAGATTTGGATGATTACTTGTGTTGCGAGGATGTCTTCTCTTCGAGCCCATGGTCGTTAGCTGGTATTCCTATATTGTATTTGTTGTATTATACTTTTCCATTCGAGTTGGTAGTGGATTTGTTTCCATCCAACTATCATCCTTAGATGCTTCTTTTTGAGATCTAGTTTCATAGATACTGGTTATTTATTTATATTTGATTTCGTGGATGAGATTTAGATTGTACCCTATGACTTATGACATATGTTTATACCACTTGTGGATTGATATTCATATCACAGCGTACGTGTGGATTTTGGTTTCCATATATTGGAGTTGCCATATCCATGCGGCTGGCATGTACGTGTCCTAGTCCTACGTATTTTTGGGACTGGGGCGAGACATGTTTTTGTGGTGGCCCATGCAGGTCGAGAGCATATTGTCTCGGTTACGTTAATGTACCGAACAAGCCTGCACCTAGGACTAGAGTATAGGATCTCATCCACAATTGACTATGATTCATCTTCCTCCTCTCTGTTCTATTCGAACAATTGTATCCTGCTTGATTCCTGTACTTCCATAATAAGTTCCTTGAGTATATATAGCCTTCTGCTAGAATATAGGAACCCATGTTATTAGGATGATAATTAGAGTAGCACACCTATTAAGAATACAACGAGAATATAGACACATCACTAAGTTTAGAATATCTAGTGAACCCTAGAATTCCTTATCTTTGGATTGGTTTACCATTACCCCTTGATGTATTATGAAGACTTGAGAGTAGTATAGACACTACTAGAGTTAGCTAAAAGTTTTACCATAATGTTTGCCACTAGCATTGAGGAACCAATAGAAAACCAAAATTGAATATTAGGACTGAACCTAACCTTCACAGTTAGATAAGTATTGGAGAGCTATAAATTTAGATTCTTGTCTTGAGATAAGCAGACAGTACCTTAGAAAGCCAAGAGCAATGCATAGAATATTTACCTAATCATATCTCAAACACAGAGACTATCATACCACTCCCCTTAGAAAACCATGATGCTATCTAGAGTCCTCCATTTAATTTCATATAATTGTTCCTCTGAAATTCTAGCACTCGCTATTTGTGCGACGACTAATCATGTTTTCTCTTCTTCATCTTTTAAAACTCGTGCCACCTGCCACCTCTGATCATAGACCAAGTGATTATACTCTACGATAGGATATATAGTTTGCTATAGTCATAGTTGTAATCTTGAATTTTGAACTGTGTACCTTGTAGCTAGAACCTGATAGTTGAGTTGTTCAATTAGATTGTGATGATTACCCCTAGTTGTAGACCACGTAATTTGTACCCCCACCTCGATACAAGTTAGATCCCTTTCCCCTTAATGGCTAGTAACTCTTCTATCCCTATGATTGACACCTGTTCTATGAGCACTATGATTAAGACTTAAGGTGACCCTTACCTATATAATGCAATAGAAGACCCTAATAAGTACCAAAATCTTTCCTTATATACCCTAATAAGAGTTTATGTTCTATGTACATGTGCAAGGTTATTTTTTTTGTAGGATCCTCTTAAGACTGTCACAGTACTAGTTTAATTCTTTTAAGTTGGGTAGTATGTCTCATAACCTAGTATCACATAGTCCACTTGACCCATCGAGGTAGTGTAACTGAATAACATTAATTGTATGCTAGCATTAGATGACAACGTTTATTCAGACGGTAGAATTTAGAGGTCCATGCCCTATTTGGACGACTAGCGACTTAGACAAGGAGGTTGTATGATAACTATAGAGATTTGTAGAGTCTTTATTATTATTGCTTATTCTGTTTTTGTTTTATTTTATTTTTGTGAACTTGAATTGACTTGTACCTCCTTTCATCATCATCTAGCGTACATATAATTGTTGTACCACCTTGACTTATGCCGCTATTATAGCCTAGTTTTGCAAGCTTATTCTTTCATCAAGCTTGTTCACTATATATGTATTAGTGGATGCATACATTAATACATTTCAGAATCAGTGTACTACGGTCTGATCAACCATAGTGCGCTTGGTTTGCCCTTCGTATAACTACTTTACGTGGATTGAAATATCTAGTGATTAATAGATGAATGAACTTGCCCTCTAGATATGTCTGAGCATATCGTATCCGTTACATAACTGTACCGATGCGAGCATGTGGATAGGCATTACCAAAATAGGACTTCAATCAACAACTGCTTTGACAATTCCTATTTGAATTCTTTAAACGCCTTGATCCCGATACTTCTATTCTATTACCTTGCCCTTGAACTCTTTATTATTGATCTCCGTCTTCCCTTATTTCGGAAAGACGAAACCTCGTGCTTGGTATAAGTTTGATACACAGAGAGTACTAGATATACCCCATAGGCCGATCACATACTTGAGGATTATTCTTTCGTAATTAAGGACATATCATATATGATATAATCGGCGTTAAAGTTTTGAGGATTGAATGACATGAGTAAATAAATTAAGGAATATTTTTCTTAAAGTATATAGCCTTCTGTGATAGATGGGTAAATTCTAAGTTGGGTAGCAGTGCATTGTCAACTTGAGAGGAATTTCTTTTAGATTGTGATCAAGTAAGATTAGATTGGGAGATTCAAGTCATTTTAATTTTGAGAAATTTTAAAAGAAGGATTAAGGTAATGAGGATTTAACGAATTTTAAAATCTTGATATTGCGGACCAAATATTTATACTTTGAGCACATGATTTAAATTTTGAATATTGAAGGATGAATCATCGATTTAAATTTTGAGGATAAATATAGAATTTTAGACTTGAACAATTGGTGAATTAGATTTAAATTTTATAATTTGATGATTTGAATTAAAAAAGTTTAATTTTGATCGTTGGGTCACCTATTTGAAATATTGAGGATGTAAATTGAGTTTAAATATTTGAAGAGTACAAAATTCTTAAGTTGAGAATAGGAATAAGATTTGATTAGAATTGTTTATTGTTCAAAGTCTAGAGGAGATTATGATAGTTGGAAATTGTGATATAAATTTTGATGTAGGATGTCATATAGACTTGAGTTAGATTTGGATGTTGATTATTTAAAAATCGAGAAGAGATTTCGACAGGTTGAATTTTGATTTAAACAGTGGTTATCTTAATTTTGAAGTGATCGCGATAGATTTGAATAGATTTTGTTATTTAAATTTTTGGAAGAGATTGCGATTGACGTACCTTATGTACGAATGTGAAGGATTTAACAAATTATGCCTTATTTTAATTTCGAGGACGAAATTGTTTTAAGTTGGATAGATTGTAAACTCCCTCACCCAAAATAGGTATTTGTGTATATTTTATATTATTATATTTAGTATAGATGTTGAATTTATTTAGAGTATTCTCTTAGTTAATTAGAAAATAATTTTCTTTAGTATATTTACTTATATAAATATTTATTTAGAATTATTTTTAGGCTATTTTAGATTATTGGGATTTTTCCATAATTTTTAGTTAATTAAAAACTAGTAACACTAATTTTCTAGGACTTTGAAGAATTTATTTTACGTTCAAACTTAATTAAAAATATTCCAAACTTTTATTTTAGGTTCTAAATAATAAAATATATTTTGTAGAATTTTTTGGAAATTTTTTGATTATTTTTAGCATTTATTTTGAGTTAATTATGAAAAACTAAATTAAAAACTAATTTCTGAAAAAGAAAATCCAAAAAGTAATTAATTCTGCCCAGTCAGCAAACAGGGGGCCCACCTGTCAGCCTCCAGCAGTGAACAATGCCGGGCCCGCCTGTCAGTGACCGCTGAGTGGGTGCGAGCCGAGCCGAGCCGACCTCGAGCCGAGCCGAGTCAGAGTTCGACTCGGACTCAGCTGAGCCGAGCCGCATCGAACTGCGACCGTTCGATCTGGGCGGGGCTGCACAGATGGCTGCCACGTGGCGCTCTCCGATCCGCGGCTGCACTCTCTCTCCTCTATATATATATTAGTTTAGTTATTAATTTTTAGGGTTTTCTTTGAGCCGATTTTTGGAGAATTGCCATCTAGGGTTCCTTCATCTTCCAGAAGCCATTGCGCATAGCTCCGGACTCCAAACGAGGCCTAGTTTCTTGCGTTAGAAAGATATTGAGGTTAGCTTTCTGATTATATAAATTGTTTTTTGAAATTATTAATATTAAATTCTGGAAAATTCGTAGAGCACAGCATATCCGAAAATAGACGTGTTTCGATGTTTTCGCGATTCCGGGAGAACCAGGAATCAGAATCATGAACCGTTTAAAGTTTCGGAAAGATAATGTCGAGATCATCGACATATATTTTCCCAGAATTTAATTCGAAGTATTTACATACTGTTAATTCTGTAGAACTTCTAGGTTAGAATTTAACCATCGGTGCACATACAAAATTTGTATGTGCCATAATTCCCAAACGAATTTGAATTCGGACGAGCCGTAAATTCCAGTATGTTTTTGACGCTGAAATCTACAGGAAATCATGCATGAAAGTTGAGTTTATATTGGTTGACTTTTCGGTCAACAGATTGCCTCGATTTGCGTGCCATGAGTCTCGAGTTGATAAAATTCAGTTTCTTTGGACAAAATTTAGGAATTAACATAAAAATAAGAATAATAAGATTAAAATAGGATTTTAGAGTAATTATTCAAGAATTAAATAAATTAAAATAAATTATCTTTTGACGTGATAAATTTGTAATACATAGGTTATTTGGACTGTGACTTGGACTCTGATTCATACCAGCAGCAGGACCCCAGGCAAGATACCTTGTCAAATTGTTTACAGTATTTTGCATGCTTAGTATATTTCTGTATATTTATTGCATTTCTGTCAAATTGTTTACTGTATTCAAATTGGCTCGTATTTTCTGTATCTTGTTACGTCCCTCTGAGGACCTGGTCCTCTGCCAGATGTATCTGTTCTTGAGTAATTGCAGGAGTGCAGATTTGGATGATTACTTGTGTTGCGAGGATGTCTTCTCTTCGAGCCCATGGTTGTTAGCTGGTATTCCTATATTGTATTTGTTGTATTGTACTTTTCCATTTGAGTTGGTAGTGGATTTGTTTTCATCCAACTATCATCCTTAGATGCTTCTTATTGAGATCTAGTTTCATAGATACTGGTTATTTATTTATATTTGATTTCGTGGATGAGATTTAGATTGTACCCTATGACTTGTGACATATATTTATACCAATTGTGGATTGATATTCATATCACAGCGTACGTGTGGATTTTGGTTTCCATATATTGGAGTTGCCATATCCATGCGGCTGGCATGTACGTATCCTAGTCCTACGTATTTTGGGACTGGGGCGTGACAGATTAGTGGAAAACGAGTGTTAAAATGTGTTTGTAATCGAAATAAGGTATCAAACGCTCATAGAATGGTGAAAACGAGTACTAATGAGTGGTTCTAAACAAAATATGGTATAGAATAAGCGTAGAATGCTGAAAACGTGTTTAGATAGGTGATTCTAACCGAAATATGGAACAAATGAACGTGGAATGACAAAAGCGAGTATGGACGGGTGATTCTAACCAAAATGTGGTATAAGGCAAGTGTATAATGCAAAAAAACGAGCATCGTGTGATTCTAACCAAAATTAGGGTGTAGAATGGGCGTAGATGGTGAGAACGAGTATAGGCGTGTGATTCTAACCGAAACATAGTATATAATCGACCTAGACCGGTGAAACGGGTACAGAAATAAGATTCTAACCGAGATAAGGTATTACATGCTCGTAAAATGGGGAAGACTAGTATAAACGAGGAATTCGAACTGAAACATGGTATAATATGATCGTAGAATGATGAAAGCGAGTCCAGATCGTTGATTCTCATTGAAAAATATTGTCCAAAGCAACGGTAGAATCGTGAAAAGGACTATAGATGAGTAATTCAAACCGAAATATGGATTAGAATGTGCGCAAATTGGTGAAAACGAGTATAGATTGGTGATTATAATCGAAATAAGGTGCAAAAGTGGCATAGATTTGGGAAAAACGAGTATCGAAATGTGATTATAATCGAAAGAAGGTATCAAATGCTCGTAGAATGGTAAAAACGAGTGCTAATGAGTGGTTCCAATCGAAATATGGGATAGAATAAGCGTAGAATGCTGAAAACGTGTTTAGATAGGTGATTCTAACCAAAATATGGTATAAAGCAGACGTAGAATGGGGATGACGAGTAGAGATGGGTGATTCTAATAGAAATATGACATAGAATGAGCATAGAATGGTTAAAACGACCGTAGATGGTTTATTCTAATCGAAATATGGTGTAGAATAGGCCATAGATTGATGAAAACGAGTATAGATAGGTGATTCTAACCGGAATTATTGTATAGAATGACTTATATCGGTGAAAATAAGTACAAATAGGCGATTACAACCAAAATATGGAATAAATGAACGCAGAATGATAAAAATGAGTATGGACGGGTAGTTCTGACCAAAATGGGGTATAAGACAAGTGTATAACGAAAAATAAACGAGCATCTAGTGATTCTAACCGAAATTAGGGTGTAGAATGGGCGTAGGTGGTAAAAATGAGTATAGACGTGTGATTCTAACCGAAATATAGTATATATCGGCCTAGATTGGTGAAACGAGTATAAAAATTTGATTCTAACCGAAATAATGTATCAAATGCTTGGTGAAAACGAGTATAAACGAGTTATTTCGAACCGAAACATGGTATAATATGATCGTATAATGATGAAACCAATTTTAGATCTTTGATTCTAATCGAAATATGGCATTAAACAGGGGTGGAGCCGTGAAAACGAGTATGGATGGGTGATTCTAACCGAAATATGGTTAGAACGTTCGCAGATCGGTGAAAATGAATATAGATTAGTGATCTAAGCGAAATATGGTGTAAAAGTGGCATAGATTTGTGGAACGAGCATTGAAATACGATATAAACAAAACAAGGTATCAAATGCTAAAAGAATGGTAGAAACGAGTGTAAATGAGTGGTTCTAACCGAAATATGATATAGAATGAACGTAGAATGCTGAAAACGTGTTTAGATCGGGGATCCTAACCAAAATATGCTATAAAACAGACGTAGAATGGTGGGAGCGAGTATAGATGTACGATTCTAACTCAAAAATGACAAAGAATGAGCGTAGAATGGTTCAAACGAGTATATATGGGTGATCAAACCGAGATATAGATTAGGATCTACGTAGATTCGTGACAACGAGTATAGTTTGGTGATTCTAATCGAAATAAGATATAAAAGTGGCGTAGATTAGTGGAAAACGAGTGTTAAAATGTGATTATAATCGAAATAAGTTATCAAACGCTCGTAGAATGGTGAAGACGAGTACTAATGAGTGGTTCTGAACAAAATATGGTATAGAATAAGCGTAGAATGCTGAAAATGTGTTTAGATAGGTGATTCTAACCGAAATATGGAACAAATGAACGTGGAATGACAAAAGCGAGTATGGCCGGGTGATTCTAACCAAAATGTGGTATAAGGCAAGTGTATAATGCAAAAAAACGAGCATCGTGTGATTCTAACCGAAATTAGGGTGTAGAATGGGCGTAGATGGTGAGAACGAGTATAGGCGTGTGATTCTAACCGAACATAGTATATAATCGGCCTAGACCGGTGAAATGGGTACAGAAATAAGATTCTAACCGAGATAAGGTATTACATGCTCGTAAAATGGGGAAGACAAGTATAAACGAGGGATTCGAACTAAAACATGGTATAATATGATCGTAGAATGATGAAAACGAGTCCAGGTCATTGATTCTCATTGAAAAATATTGTCCAAAACAACGGTAAAATCGTGAAAAGGAGTATAGATGAGTGATTCAAACCAAAATATGGTTTAGAATGTGCGCAGATTAGTGAAAACGAGTATAGATTGGTGATTATAATCGAAATAAGGTACAAAAGTGGCATAGATTTGGGGAAAATGAGTATCGGAATGTGATTATAATCGAAAGAATGTATCAAATGCTCGTAGAATGGTAAAAATGAGTGCTAATGAGTGGTTCCAATCGAAATATGGGATAGAATAAGCGTAGAATGCTGAAAATGTGTTTAGATAGGTGATTCTAACCAAAATATGGTATAAAGCAGACGTAGAATGGTGACGACGAGTAGAGATGGGTGATTCTAACAGAAATATGACATAGAATGAGCATAGAATGGTTAAAACGACCATAGATGGTTTATTCTAATCGAAATACGGTGTAGAATAGGCCATAGATTGATGAAAACGAGTATAGATAGGCGATTCTAACCGGAATTATTGTATAGAATGACTTATATCAGTGAAAATAAGTACAAATAGGCGATTACATCCGAAATATGGAATAAATGAACGCAGAATGATAAAAACGAGTATGGACGGGTGGTTCTGACCAAAATGGGGTATAAGACAAGTGTATAACGAAAAATAAACGAGCGTCTAGTGATTCTAACCGAAATTAGGGTGTAGAATGGGCGTAGATGGTGAAAATGAGTATAGACGTGTGATTCTGACCGAAATAAAGTATATAGTCGGCCTAGATTGGTGAAACGAGTATAAAAATTTGATTCTAACCGAAATAATGCATCAAATGCTTGGTGAAAACGAGTATAAACGAGTTATTTCGAACCGAAACATGGTATAATATGATCGTATAATGATGAAACAAATTTTAGATCTTTGATTCTAATCGAAATATGGCATCAAACAGGGGTGGAGCCGTGAAAACGAGTATGGATGGGTGATTCTAACCGAAATATGGTTAGAATGTTCGCAGATCGGTGAAAATAAATATAGATTAGTGATCTAAGCGAAATATGGTGTAAAAGTGGCGTAGATTTGTGGAAACGAGCATTGAAATACGATATAAACGAAATAAGGTATCAAATGCTAAAAGAATGGTAGAAACGAGTGTAAATGAGTGGTTCTAACCGAAATATGTTATAGAATGAACGTAGAATGCTGAAAACGTGTTTAGATCGGGGATCCTAACCAAAATATGCTATAAAACGGACGTAGAATGGTGGGAGCGAGTATAGATGTACGATTCTAACTCAAAAATGACAAAAAATGAGCGTAGAATGGTTCAAACGAGTATATATGGGTGATCAAACCGAGATATAGATTAGGATCTACGTAGATTGGTGACAACGAGTATAGTTTGGTGATTCTAATCGAAATAAGATGTAAAAGTGGCGTAGATTAGTGGAAAACGAGTGTTAAAATGTGATTGTAATCGAAATAAGTTATCAAACGCTCGTAGAATGGTGAAGACGAGTACTAATGAGTGGTTCTGAACAAAATATGGTATAGAATAAGCGTAGAATGCTGAAAATGTGTTTAGATAGGTGATTCTAACCGAAATATGGAACAAATGAACGTGGAATGACAAAAGCGAGTATGGACGGGTGATTCTAACCAAAATGTGGTATAAGGCAAGTGTATAATGCAAAAAAATGAGCATCGTATGATTCTAACCGAAATTTGGGTGTAGAATGGGCGTAGATGGTGAGAACGAGTATAGGCGTGTGATTCTAACCGAACATAGAATATAATCGGCCTAGACCGGTGAAATGGGTACAGAAATAAGATTCTAACCGAGATAAGGTATTACATGCTCGTAAAATGGGGAAGACAAGTATAAACGAGGGATTCGAACTAAAATATGGTATAATATGATCGTAGAACGATGAAAACGAGTCCAGGTCGTTGATTCTCATTGAAAAATATTGTCCAAAATAACGGTAAAATCGTGAAAAGGAGTATAGATGAGTGATTCAAACCAAAATATGGTTTAGAATGTGCGCAGATTAGTGAAAACGAGTATAGATTGGTGATTATAATCGAAATAAGGTACAAAAGTGGCATAGATTTGGGGAAAACGAATATCGAAATGTGATTATAATCGAAAGAATGTATCAAATGCTCGTAGAATGGTAAAAATGAGTGCTAATGAGTGGTTCCAATCGAAATATGGGATAGAATTAGCGTAGAATGCTGAAAACGTGTTTAGATAGGTAATTCTAACCAAAATATGGTATAAAGCAGACGTAGAATGGTGACGACGAGTAGAGATGGGTGATTCTAACAGAAATATGACATAGAATGAGTATAGAATGGTTAAAACGACCGTAGATGGTTTATTCTAATTGAAATACGGTGTAGAATAGGCCATAGATTGATGAAAACGAGTATAGATAGGCGATTCTATCCGGAATTATTGTATAGAATGACTTATATCGGTGAAAATAAGTACAAATAGGCAATTACATCCGAAATATGGAATAAATGAACGCAGAATGATAAAAACGAGTATGGACGGGTGGTTCTGACCAAAATGGGGTATAAGACAAGTGTATAACAAAAAATAAACGAGCGTCTAGTGATTCTAACCGAAATTAGGGTGTAGAATGGGCGTAGATGGTGAAAATGAGTATAGACGTGTGATTCTGACCGAAATAAAGTATATAGTCGGCCTAGATTGGTGAAACGAGTATAAAAATTTGATTCTAACCGAAATAATGTATCAAATGCTTGGTGAAAACGAGTATAAACGAGTTATTTCGAACCGAAACATGGTATAATATGATCGTATAATGATGAAACCAATTTTAGATCTTTGATTCTAATCGAAATATGGCATTAAACAGGGGTGGAGCCGTGAAAACGAGTATGGATAGGTGATTCTAACCGAAATATGGTTAGAATGTTCGCAGATCGGTGAAAATGAATATAGATTAGTGATCTAAGCGAAATATGGTGTAAAAGTGGCATAGATTTGTGGAAACGAGCATTGAAATACGATATAAACGAAATAAGGTATCAAATGCTAAAAGAATGGTAGAAACGAGTGTAAATGAGTGGTTCTAACCGAAATATGATATAGAATGAACGTAGAATGCTGAAAACGTATTTAGATCGGGGATCCTAACCAAAATATGCTATAAAACGGACGTAGAATGGTGGGAGCGAGTATAGATGTGCGATTCTAACTCAAAAATGACAAAGAATGAGCGTAGAATGGTTCAAACGAGTATATATGGATGATCAAACCGAGATATAGATTAGGATCTACGTAGATTGGTGACAACGAGTATAGTTTGGTGATTCTAATCGAAATAAGATATAAAAGTGGCGTAGATTAGTGGAAAACGAGTGTTAAAATGTGATTATAATCGAAATAAGTTATCAAACGCTCGTAGAATGGTGAAGACGAGTACTAATGAGTGGTTCTGAACAAATTATGGTATAGAATAAGCGTAGAATGCTGAAAATGTGTTTAGATAGGTGATTCTAACCGAAATATGGAACAAATGAACGTGGAATGACAAAAGCGAGTATGGACGGGTGATTCTAACCAAAATGTGGTATAAGGCAAGTGTATAATGCAAAAAAACGAGCATCGTGTGATTCTAACCGAAATTAGGGTGTAGAATGGGCGTAGATGGTGAGAACGAGTATAGGCGTGTGATTCTAACCGAACATAGTATATAATCGGCCTAGACCGGTGAAATGGGTACAGAAATAAGATTCTAACCAAGATAAGGTATTACATGCTCGTAAAATGGGGAAGACAAGTATAAACGAGGGATTCGAACTAAAACATGGTATAATATGATCGTAGAATGATGAAAACGAGTCCAGGTCGTTGATTCTCATTGAAAAATATTGTCCAAAACAACGGTAAAATCGTGAAAAGGAGTATAGATGAGTGATTCAAACCAAAATATGGTTTAGAATGTGCGCAGATTGGTGAAAACGAGTATAGATTGGTGATTATAATCGAAATAAGGTACAAAAGTGGCATAGATTTGGGGAAAATGAGTATCGAAATGTGATTATAATCGAAAGAATGTATCAAATGCTCGTAGAATGGTAAAAATGAGTGCTATGAGTGGTTCCAATCGAAATATGGGATAGAATAAGCGTAGAATGCTGAAAACATGTTTAGATAGGTGATTCTAACCAAAATATGGTATAAAGCAGACGTAGAATGGTGACGACGAGTAGAGATGGGTGATTCTAACAGAAATATGACATAGAATGAGCATAGAATGGTTAAAACAACCGTAGATGGTTTATTCTAATCGAAATACGGTGTAGAATAGGCCATAGATTGATGAAAACGAGTATAGATAGGCGATTCTAACCGAAATTATTGTATAGAATGACTTATATCGGTGAAAATAAGTACAAATAGGCGATTACATCCAAAATATGGAATAAATGAACGCAGAATGATAAAAATGAGTATGGACGGGTGGTTCTGACCAAAATGGGGTATAAGACAAGTGTATAACGAAAAATAAACGAGCATCTAGTGATTGTAACCGAAATTAGGGTGTAGAATGGGCGTAGATGGTGAAAATGAGTATAGACGTGTGATTCTAACCGAAATAAAGTATATAGTTGGCCTAGATTGGTGAAACGAGTATAAAAATTTGATTCTAACCGAAATAATGTATCAAATGCTTGGTGAAAACGAGTATAAACGAGTTATTTTAAACCAAAACATGGTATAATATGATCGTATAATGATGAAACCAATTTTAGATCTTTGATTCTAATCGAAATATGGCATTAAACAGGGGTGGAGCCGTGAAAACGAGTATGGATGGGTGATTCTAACCGAAATATGGTTAGAACGTTCGCAGATCGGTGAAAATGAATATAGATTAGTGGTATAAGCGAAATATGGTGTAAAAGTGGCATAGATTTGTGGAAACGAGCATTGAAATACGATATAAACGAAATAAGGTATCAAATGCTAAAAGAATGGTAGAAACGAGTGTAAATGAGTGGTTCTAACTAAAATATGATATAGAATGAACGTAGAATACTGAAAACGTGTTTAGATCGGGGATCCTAACCAAAATATGCTTTAAAACGGACGTAGAATGGTGGGAGCGAGTATAGATGTGCGATTCTAACTCAAATATGACAAAGAATGAGCGTAGAGTGGTTAAAACGAGTATAGATGGGTGATCAAACCGAGATATGGATTAGGATCTACGTAGATTGGTGACAACGAGTATAGTTTGGTGATTCTAATCGAAATAAGATGTAAAAGTGGCGTAGATTAGTGGAAAACGAGAGTTAAAATGTGATTGTAATCGAAATAAGGTATCAAACGCTCGTAGAATGGTGAAGACGAGTACTAATGAGTGGTTCTGAACAAAATATGATATAGAATAAGCGTAGAATGCTGAAAACATGTTTAGATAGGTGATTCTAACCGAAATATGGAACAAATGAACGTGGAATGACAAAAGCGAGTATGGCCGGGTGATTCTAACCAAAATGTGGTATAAGGCAAGTGTATAATGCAAAAAAACGAGCATCGTGTGATTCTAACCGAAATTAGGGTGTAGAATGGGCGTAGATGGTGAGAACGAGTATAGGCGTGTGATTCTAACCGAAACATAGTATATAATCGGTCTATACCGGTGAAACGGGTACATAAATAAGATTATAACCGAGATAAGGTATTACATGCTCGTAAAATAGGGAAGACAAGTATAAACGAGGGATTCGAACTGAAACATGGTATAATATGATCGTCGAATGATGAAAACGAGTCCAGGTCGTTGATTCTCATTGAAAAATATTGTCCAAAACAACGGTAGAATCGTGAAAAGGAGTATAGATGAGTGATTCAAACTGAAATATGGATTAGAATGTGCACAGATTGGTGAAAACGAGTATAGATTGGTGATTATAATCGAAATAAGGTGCAAAAGTGGCATAGATTTGGGGGAAAACGAGTATCGAAATGTGATTATAATCGAAAGAAGGTATCAAATGCTCGTAGAATGGTAAAAACGAGTACTAATGAGTGGTTCCAATCGAAATATGGGATAGAATAAGCATAGAATGCTGAAAACGTGTTTAGATAGGTGATTCTAACCAAAATATAGTATAAAGCAGACGTAGAATGGTGACGACGAGTATAGATGGGTGATTCTAACAGAAATATGACATAGAATGAGCATAGAATGGTTAAAATGACCGTAGATGGTTTATTCTAATCGAAATACGGTGTAGAATAGGCCATAGATTGATGAAAACGAGTATAGATAGGTGATTCTAACCGGAATTATTGTATAGAATGACTTATATCGGTGAAAATAAGTACAAATAGGCGATTACATCTGAAATATGGAATAAATGAACGCACAATGATAAAAACAAGTATGGACGGGTGGTTCTGACCAATATGGGGTATAAGACAAGTGTATAACGAAAAATAAACGAGCACCTAGTGATTCTAACCGAAATTAGGGTGTAGAATGGGCGTAGATGGTAAAAATGAGTATAGACGTGTGATTCTGACCGAAATATAGTATATAGTCGGCCTAGATTGGTGAAACGAGTATAAAAATTTGATTCTAACCGAAATAATGTATATAATGCTTGGTGAAAACGAGTATAAACGAGTTATTTCGAACCGAAACATGGTATAATATGATCGTATAATGATGAAACCAATTTTAGATCTTTGATTCTAATCGAAATATGGTATTAAACAGGGGTGGAGCCGTGAAAACGAGTATGGATGGGTGATTCTAACCGAAATATGGTTAGAACGTTCGCAGATCGGTGAAAATGAATATAGATTAGTGGTATAAGCGAAATATGGTGTAAAAGTGGCGTAGATTTGTGGAAACGAGCATTAAAATACGATATAAACGAAATAAGGTATCAAATGCTAAAAGAATGGTAGAAACGAGTGTAAATGAGTGGTTCTAACTGAAATATGATATAGAATGAACGTAGAATGCTGAAAACGTGTTTAGATCGGGGATCCTAACCAAAATATGCTATAAAACGGACGTAGAATGGTGGGAGCGAGTATAGATGTGCGATTCTAACTCAAATATGACAAAGAATGAGCGTAGAGTGGTTAAAACGAGTATAGATGGGTGATCAAACCGAGATATGGATTAGGGTCTACGTAGATTGGTGACAACGAGTATAGTTTGGTGATTCTAATCGAAATAAAATGTAAAAGTGGCGTAGATTAGTG
>JAYESA010001509.1:0-43622 GCA_036927795.1 Iris macrosiphon
GCTGGAAACATGTTTAGATCGACGATTCTAACCAAAATATGGTATAAAACGGACGTAGGATGGTGAAAACGAGCATAGATGAGTGATTCTATCTAAAATATGACATAGAATGGGCGTAGAGTGCTTAAAAATGAGTATAGGTGGGTGATTCTTACCAAAATATGGCGTATAATAGGCATAGATTGATGAAAACAAGTATGGATGGGTGATTCTTACCGAAATTATGCTACAAAATGAGGTTAGATTGGTGAAAACAAGTATAAATAGACGATTCTAACCGAAATATGTTATGGAATGAACGTAGAATGATGAAAGCGATTATGGTTGGGTGATTCTAAGCTGAATGTGGTTGTAAAACAAGTGTAGAATGGAGGAAACAAGCCGAGATGTGTGATTCTAGCCGAAGCTATAGAGTAGAATGGGCGCATAATGGTAGAAACGAGTATAGACGGAAGGTTCTAACCGTAATAAGGTACATAACTGGCCTACATTGGTGAAACAAGTATAGAGATAATATGATTATAACCGAAATAAGGCATCAAATGCTTGTAAAATGATGAAAACGAGTATAAACGGGTGATTCGAACCAAAATATGGTATAATATGACCGTAGGATGAGGAAAACGAGTTAGATCGCTGATTCTAACCGGAATATGGTATAAAACATGGGTTGAATCGTTTTCGCGATTCTACAAGAAATAGGGTGTAGAATGTGCGTAGATTGGTGAAAATGGGTATAGATGGGCGATTTAAACCTAAATATGGTATAAAAGTGGCGTAGATTTGGGCAAACGAGTTACTAAAATATTATTGTAATCGAACTAAGGTATTAAATGATCGCAGAATGGTTGAAACGATTATAAATGTGTGATTATGACCGAAAAATGGCATGGAACGAGCTTAGAATGCTGAAAACATGTTTAGATCGGTGATTCTAACCAAAATACCGTATGAAACGGATGTAGAATGGTGAAAACGAGTATGGGTGGATAGTGCTAACTGAAATATGATTGCGTTAGAATGGTTAAAACGAGAATTTATGGGTGATTCTAACCGAAATATGGTTTAGAATACAGATTGATGAAAACGAGTATATATAGTTCGGTGATTCTAATTATGGTATAGAATGAGCTTAGATTGGTTTAAACGAGTATAGATAGGTGATTTTAAAAGAAATTTGGATTAGAATGAACTTAGAATGAGGAATATGAGTATGGATGGGTGATTCTAACCGAAATATGGCATAAAACATGTATAGAATGGTGAAAACGAGCATAGATGTGTGATTCTAAGCAAAATTATGGTGTAGAATGGTAAAATCGGGTATAGACGGAAGATTCCAACCGAAATAAGATATATAATTGGTCTAGATTGGTGAACGAGCACATAAGTGAGATTCTAACCGAAGTAAGGTATCAAATGCTCGTGAAATGGTGAAAACGAGTGTAGATGGGAGATTCGAACCGAAATGTGCTATAGTAAGGTCGTAAAGTGAAGAAAAAAAAATTTAGACCACTGATTCTAATCGAAATATTGTATGAAATAGAGGTAGAATCGTGAAAACGGGCATAGATGAGTGATTCTAATAGAATTATGGTATAGAATGGTCATAGAATGGTAAAAGCGAGCATAAACGGAAGATTCTAACCGAAATAAGGTATATAACTAGCCTAGGTTGGTGAAACGAGTATAGAAATACGATTCTAACGGAAATAGGCACCAAATGCTCGTAGAATGGTGAAACGAGTAAAGGCGGGTGATTCGAACCGAAATATGGCACGATACGATCGTAAGATAAGGAAAACGAGTTCAGACCGTTGATTCTAATCGAAATTTGGTACAAAACAGAGGTAGAATCGTGATAACGAGTTTTGAAGAGTGATTCAAATCGATATATGGTGTGGAATGTGCGTAGATTGGTCAAACCGAGTATAGATGGGTGATTCTAAAAAATTTGAGTGAAAAAAGTGGTGTAGATTTGCGGAAACGGGTACTGAAATATAATTGTAATCGAAATAAGGTATCAAATGATCGTAGAATGGTAAAAAACGAGTATAAATGAGCTACTCTAACCGAAACATGGTATAGAATGGGCTTAGAGAGCTGGAAACATGTTTAGATCGACGATTCTAACCAAAATATAGTATAAAACGACGTAGGATGGTGAAAACGAGCATAGATGAGTGATTCTATCTAAAATATGACATAGAATGGGCGTAGAGTGCTTAAAATGAGTATAGGTGGGTGATTCTTACCAAAATATGGCGTATAATAGGCATAGATTGATGAAAACAAGTATGGATGGTGATTCTTACCGAAATTATGCTACAAAATGAGGTTAGATTGGTGAAAACAAGTATAAATAGACGATTCTAACCGAAATATGTTATGGAATGAACGTAGAATGATGAAAGCGATTATGGTTGGGTGATTCTAAGCTGAATGTGGTTGTAAAACAAGTGTAGAATGGAGGAAACAAGCCGAGATGTGTGATTCTAGCCGAAGCTATAGAGTAGAATGGGCGCATAATGGTAGAAACGAGTATAGACGGAAGGTTCTAACCGTAATAAGGTACATAACTGGCCTACATTGGTGAAACAAGTATAGAGATAATATGATTATAACCGAAATAAGGCATCAAATGCTTGTAAAATGATGAAAACGAGTATAAACGGGTGATTCGAACCAAAATATGGTATAATATGACCGTAGGATGAGGAAAACGAGTTTAGATCGCTGATTCTAACCGGAATATGGTATAAAACATGGTTGAATCGTTTTCGCGATTCTACAAGAAATAGGGTGTAGAATGTGCGTAGATTGGTGAAAATGGGTATAGATGGGCGATTTAAACCTAAATATGGTATAAAAGTGGCGTAGATTTGGGCAAACGAGTTACTAAAATATTATTGTAATCGAACTAAGGTATTAAATGATCGCAGAATGGTTGAAACGATTATAAATGTGTGATTATGACCGAAAAATGGCATGGAACGAGCTTAGAATGCTGAAAACATGTTTAGATCGGTGATTCTAACCAAAATACCGTATGAAACGGATGTAGAATGGTGAAAACGAGTATGGGTGGATAGTGCTAACTGAAATATGATTGCGTAGAATGGTTAAAACGAGAATTTATGGGTGATTCTAACCGAATATGGTTTAGAATACAGATTGATGAAAACGAGTATATATAGTTCGGTGATTCTAATTATGGTATAGAATGAGCTTAGATTGGTTTAAACGAGTATAGATAGGTGATTCTAAAAGAAATTTGGATTAGAATGAACTTAGAATGAGGAATATGAGTATGGATGGGTGATTCTAACCGAAATATGGCATAAAACATGTATAGAATGGTGAAAACGAGCATAGATGTGTGATTCTAAGCAAAATTATGGTGTAGAATGGTAAAATCGGGTATAGACGGAAGATTCCAACCGAAATAAGATATATAATTGGTCTAGATTGGTGAAACGAGCACATAAGTGAGATTCTAACCGAAGTAAGGTATCAAATGCTCGTGAAATGGTGAAAACGAGTGTAGATGGGAGATTCGAACCGAAATGTGCTATAGTAAGGTCGTAAAGTGAAGAAAAAAAAATTTAGACCACTGATTCTAATCGAAATATTGTATGAAATAGAGGTAGAATCGTGAAAACGGGCATAGATGAGTGATTCTAATAGAATTATGGTATAGAATGGTCATAGAATGGTAAAAGCGAGCATAAACGGAAGATTCTAACCGAAATAAGGTATATAACTAGCCTAGGTTGGTGAAACGAGTATAGAAATACGATTCTAACGGAAATAAGGCACCAAATGCTCGTAGAATGGTGGAAACGAGTAAAGGCGGGTGATTCGAACCGAAATATGGCACGATACGATCGTAAGATAAGGAAAACGAGTTCAGACCGTTGATTCTAATCGAAATTTGGTACAAAACAGAGGTAGATCGTGATAACGAGTTTTGAAGAGTGATTCAAATCGAGATATGGTGTGGAATGTGCGTAGATTGGTCAAACCGAGTATAGATGGGTGATTCTAAAAATTTGAGTGAAAAAGTGGTGTAGATTTGCGGAAACGGGTACTGAAATATAATTGTAATCGAAATAAGGTATCAAATGATCGTAGAATGGTAAAAACGAGTATAAATGAGCTACTCTAACCGAAACATGGTATAGAATGGGCTTAGAGAGCTGGAAACATGTTTAGATCGACGATTCTAACCAAAATATGGTATAAAACGGACGTAGGATGGTGAAAACGAGCATAGATGAGTGATTCTATCTAAAATATGACATAGAATGGGCGTAGAGTGCTTAAAATGAGTATAGGTGGGTGATTCTTACCAAAATATGGCGTATAATAGGCATAGATTGATGAAAACAAGTATGGATGGGTGATTCTTACCGAAATTATGCTACAAAATGAGGTTAGATTGGTGAAAACAAGTATAAATAGACGATTCTAACCGAAATATGTTATGGAATGAACGTAGAATGATGAAAGCGATTATGGTTGGGTGATTCTAAGCTGAATGTGGTTGTAAAACAAGTGTAGAATGGAGGAAACAAGCCGAGATGTGTGATTCTAGCCGAAGCTATAGAGTAGAATGGGCGCATAATGGTAGAAACGAGTATAGACGGAAGGTTCTAACCGTAATAAGGTACATAACTGGCCTACATTGGTGAAACAAGTATAGAGATAATATGATTATAACCGAAATAAGGCATCAAATGCTTGTAAAATGATGAAAACGAGTATAAACGGGTGATTCGAAACCAAAATATGGTATAATATGACCGTAGGATGAGGAAAACGAGTTTAGATCGCTGATTCTAACCGGAATATGGTATAAAACATGGGTTGAATCGTTTTCGCGATTCTACAAGAAATAGGGTGTAGAATGTGCGTAGATTGGTGAAAATGGGTATAGATGGGCGATTTAAACCTAAATATGGTATAAAAGTGGCGTAGATTTGGGCAAACGAGTTACTAAAATATTATTGTAATCGAACTAAGGTATTAAATGATCGCAGAATGGTTGAAACGATTATAAATGTGTGATTATGACCGAAAAATGGCATGGAACGAGCTTAGAATGCTGAAAACATGTTTAGATCGGTGATTCTAACCAAAATACCGTATGAAACGGATGTAGAATGGTGAAAACGAGTATGGGTGGATAGTGCTAACTGAAATATGATTGCGTAGAATGGTTAAAACGAGAATTTATGGGTGATTCTAACCGAAATATGGTTTAGAATACAGATTGATGAAAACGAGTATATATAGTTCGGTGATTCTAATTATGGTATAGAATGAGCTTAGATTGGTTTAAACGAGTATAGATAGGTGATTCTAAAGAAATTTGGATTAGAATGAACTTAGAATGAGGAATATGAGTATGGATGGGTGATTCTAACCAAAATATGGCATAAAACATGTATAGAATGGTGAAAACGAGCATAGACGTGTGATTCTAAGCAAAATTATGGTGTAGAATGGTAAAATCGGGTATAGACGGAAGATTCCAACCGAAATAAGATATATAATTGGTCTAGATTGGTGAAACGAGCACATAAGTGAGATTCTAACCGAAGTAAGGTATCAAATGCTCGTGAAATGGTGAAAACGAGTGTAGATGGGAGATTCGAACCGAAATGTGCTATAGTAAGGTCGTAAAGTGAAGAAAAAAAAATTTAGACCACTGATTCTAATCGAAATATTGTATGAAATAGAGGTAAAATCGTGAAAAACGGGCATAGATGAGTGATTCTAATAGAATTATGGTATAGAATGGTCATAGAATGGTAAAAGCGAGCATAAACGGAAGATTCTAACCGAAATAAGTATATAACTAGCCTAGGTTGGTGAAACGGGTATAGAAATACGATTCTAACGGAAATAAGGCACCAAATGCTCGTAGAATGGTGGAAACGAGTAAAGGCGGGTGATTCGAACCGAAATATGGCACGATACGATCGTAAGATAAGGAAAACGAGTTCAGACCGTTGATTCTAATCGAAATTTGGTACAAAACAGAGGTAGAATCGTGATAACGAGTTTGAAGAGTGATTCAAATCGAGATATGGTGTGGAATGTGCGTAGATTGGTCAAACCGAGTATAGATGGGTCATTCTAAAAAATTTGAGTGAAAAAAAGTGGTGTAGATTTGCGGAAACGGGTACTGAAATATAATTGTAATCGAAATAAGGTATCAAATGATCGTAGAATGGTAAAAACTAGTACAAATGAGCTACTCTAACCGAAATATGGTATAGAATGGGCTTAGAGAGCTGAAAACATGTTTAGATTGGCGATTCTAACCAAAATATGGTATAAAACGGACGTAGGATGGTGAAAACGAGCATAGATGAGTGATTCTATCTGAAATATGACATAGAATGAGCGTAGAGTGCTTAAAACGAGTATAGGTGGGTGATTCTTACCAAAATATGGCGTATAATAGGCATAGATTGATGAAAACAAGTATGGATGGGTGATTCTTACCCAAAATTATGCTACAAAATGAGGTTAGATTGGTGAAAACAAGTATAAATAGACGATTCTACCGAAATATGTTACGGAATGAACGTAGAATGATGAAAGCGATTATGGTTGGGTGATTCTAAGCTGAATGTGGTTGTAAAACAAGTGTAGAATGGAGGAAACGAGCAGAGATGTGTGATCTAGCTGAAGCTATAGTGTAGAATGGGCGCATAATGGTAGAAACGAGTATAGACGGAAGGTTCTAACCGTAATAAGGTACATAACTGGCCTAGATTGGTGAAAAAAGTATAGAGATAATATGATTATAACCGAAATAAGGCATCAAATGCTCGTAAAATGGTAAAAACGAGTATAAACGGGTGATTCGAACCAAAATATGGTATAATATGACCGTAGGATGAGGAAAACGAGTTTAGATCGCTGATTCTAACCGGAATATGGTATAAAACATGGGTTGAATCGTTTTCGCGATTCTACAAGAAATAGGGTGTAGAATGTGCATAGATTGGTGAAAATGGGTATAGATGGGCGATTTAAACCGAAATATGGTATAAAAGTGGCGTAGATTCGGGCAAACGAGTTACTGAAATGTGATTATAATCGAACTAAGGTATCAAATGATCGCAGAATGGTTGAAACGATTATAAATGTGTGATTATGACCGGAAAATGGCATGGAATGAGCTTAGAATGCTGAAAACATGTTTAGATCGGTGATTCTAACCAAAATACCGTATGAAACGGATATAGAATGGAGAAAACGAGTATGGGGTGGATAGTGCTAACTGAAATATGATTGCGTAGAATGGTTAAAACGAGAATTTATGGGTGATTCTAACCGAAATATGGTTTAGAATACAGATTGATGAAAACGAGTATATATAGTTCGGTGATTCTAATTATGGTATAGAATGAGCTTAGATTGGTTTAAACGAGTATAGATAGGTGATTCTAAAAGATATTTGGATTAGAATGAACTTAGAATGAGGAATATGAGTATGGATGGATGATTCTAACCGAAATGTGGCATAAAACATGTATAGAATGGTGAAAACGAGCATAGATGTGTGATTCTAAGCAAAATTATGGTGTAGAATGGTAAAATCGGGTATAGACGGAAGATTCCAACCGAAATAAGATATATAATCGGTCTAGATTGGTGAACGAGCACATAAGTGAGATTCTAACCGAAGTTAGGTATCAAATGCTCGTGAAATGGTGAAAACGAGTGTAGACGGGAGATTCGAACCGAAATGTGCTATAGTAAGGTCGTAAAGTGAAGAAAACAAATTTAGACCACTGATTCTAATCGAAATATTGTATGAAATAGAGGTAGAATCGTGAAAACGGGCATAGATGAGTGATTCTAATAGAATTATGGTGTAGAATGGTCATAGAATGGTAAAAGCGAGCATAAACGGAAGATTCTAACCGAAATAAGGTATATAACTGGCCTAGGTTGGTGAAACAAGTATAGAAATACGATTCTAACGGAAATAAGGCACCAAATGCTCGTAGAATGGTGGAAACGAGTAAAGGCGGTGATTCGAACCGAAATATGGCACGATACGATCGTAAGATGAGGAAAACGAGTTCAGATCGTTGATTCTAATCGAAATGTGGTACAAAACAGGGGTAGAATCGTGATAACGAGTTTTGAAGAGTGATTCAAATCGAGATATGGTGTGGAATATGCGTAGATTGGTCAAACCGAGTATAGATGGGTGATTCTAAAAAATTTGAGTGAAAAAAGGGGTGTAGATTTGCGGAAACGGGTACTGAAATGTAATTGTAATCGAAATAAGGTATCAAATGATCGTAGAATGGTAAAAACGAGTACAAATGAGCTACTCTAACCGAAACATGGCATAGAATGGGCTTAGAGAGCTGGAAACATGTTTAGATCGGCGATTCTAAACCAAAATATGGTTTAAAACGGACGTAGGATGGTAAAAACGAGCATAGATGAGTGATTCTATCTGAAATATTGACATAGAATGGGCGTAGAGTGCTTAAAACGAGTATAGGTGGGTGATTCTTACCAAATATGGCGTATAATAGGCATAGATTGATGAAAACAAGTATGGATGGGTGATTCTTACCGAAATTATGCTACAAAATGAGGTTAGATTGGTGAAAACAAGTATAAATAGACGATTCTAACCGAAATATGTTACGGAATGAACGTTAGAATGATGAAAGCGATTATGGTTGGGTGATTCTAAGCTGAATGTGGTTGTAAAACAAGTGTTAGAATGGAGAAAACGAGCCGAGATGTGTGATTCTAGCCGAAGCTATAGTGTAGAATGGGCGCATAATGGTAGAAACGAGTATAGACGGAAGGTTCTAACCGTAATAAGGTACATAACTGGCCTAGTTGGTGAAACAAGTATAGAGATAATATGATTATAACCGAAATAAGGCATCAAATGCTCGTAAAATGGTGAAAACGAGTATAAAACGGGTGATTCGAACCAAAAATATGGTATAATATGACCGTAGGATGAGAAAAACGAGTTTAGATCGCTGATTCTAACCGGAATATGGTATAAAACATGGGTTGAATCGTTTTCGCGATTCTACAAGAAATAGGGTGTAGAATGTGCGTAGATCGGTGAAAATGGGTATAGATGGGCGATTTAAACCAAAATATGGTATAAAAGTGGCGTAGATTCGGGCAAACGAGTTACTGAAATGTGATTGTAATCGAACTAAGGTATCAAATGATCGCAGAATGGTTGAAACGATTATAAATGTGTGATTATGACCGAAAAATGGCATGGAATGAGCTTAGAATGCTGAAAACATGTTTAGATCGGTGATTCTAACCCAAATACCGTATGAAACGGATGTAGAATGCTGAAAACGAGTATGGGTGGATAGTGCTAACTGAAATATGATTGCGTAGAATGGTTAAAACGAGAATTTATGGGTGATTCTAACAGAAATATGGTTTAGAATACAGATTGATAAAAACGACTATATATAGTTCGGTGATTCTAATTATGGTATAGAATGAGCTTAGATTGGTTTAAACGAGTATAGATAGGTGATTCTAAAAGAAATTTGGATTAGAATGAACTTAGAATGAGGAATATGAGTATGGATGGATGATTCTAACCGAAATGTAGCATAAAACATGTATAGAATGGTGAAAACGAGCATATATGTGTGATTCTAAGCAAAATTATGGTGTAGAATGGTAAAATCGGGTATAGACGGAAGATTCCAACCGAAATAAGATATATAATCGGTCTAGATTGGTGAAACGAGCACATAAGTGAGATTCTAACTGAAGTAAGGTATCAAATGCTCGTGAAATGGTAAAAACGAGTGTAGACGGGAGATTCGAACCGAAATGTGCTATAGTAAGGTCGTAAAGTGAAGAAAACAAATTTAGACCACTGATTCTAATCGAAATATTGTATGAAATAGAGGTAGAATCGTAAAAACGGACATAGATGAGTAATTCTAATAGAATTATGGTGTAGAATGGTCATAGAATGGTAAAAGCGAGCATAAACGGAAGATTCTAACCGAAATAAGGTATATAACTGGCCTAGGTTGGTGAAACGAGTATAGAAATATGATTCTAACCGAAATAAGGCACCAAATGCTCGTAGAAGGGTGGAAACGAGTAAAGGCGGGTGATTCGAACCGAAATATGGCACGATACGATCGTAAGATGAGGAAAACGAGTTCAGACCGTTGATTCTAATTGAAATGTGGTACAAAACAGGGGTAGAATCGTGATAACGAGTTTTGATGAGTGATTCAAATCGAGATATGGTGTGGAATGTGCGTAGATTGGTCAAACCGAGTATAGATGGGTGATTCTAAAAAATTTGAGTGAAAAAAGTGGTGTAGATTTGCGGAAACGGGTACTGAAATGTAATTGTAATCGAAATAAGGTATCAAATGATCGTAGAATGGTAAAAACGAGTAGAAATGAGCTACTCTAACCGAAACATGGTATAGAATGGGCTTAGAGAGCTGAAAACATGTTTAGATCGGCGATTCTAACCAAAATTTGGTATAAAACGGACGTAGGATGGTGAAAACGAGCATAGATGAGTGATTCTATCTGAAATATGACATAGAATGGGCGTAGAGTGCTTAAAATGAGTATAGGTGGGTGATTCTTACCAAAATATGGCGTATAATAGGCATAGATTGATGAAAACAAGTATAGATGGGTGATTCTTACCGAATTATGCTACAAAATGAGGTTAGATTGGTGAAAACAAGTATAAATAGACGATTCTAACCGAAATATGTTATGGAATGAACGTAGAATGATGAAAGCGATTATGGTTGGGTGATTCTAAGCTGAATGTGGTTGTAAAACAAGTGTAGAATGGAGGAAACGAGCCGAGATGTGTGATTCTAGCCGAAACTATAGTGTAGAATGGGCGCATAATGGTAGAAACGAGTATAGATGGAAGGTTCTAACCGTAATAAGGTACATAACTGGCCTAGATTGGTGAAACAAGAATAGAGATAATATGATTATAACCGAAATAAGGCATCAAATGCTCGTAAAATGGTGAAAACGAGTATAAACTGGTGATTCGAACCAAAATATGGTATAATATGACCGTAGGATGAGAAAAACGAGTTTAGATCGCTGATTCTAACCAGAATATGGTATAAAATATGGGTTGAATCGTTTTTGCGATTCTACAAGAAATAGGGTGTAGAATGTGCGTAGATTGGTGAAAATGGGTATAGATGGGCGATTTAAACCTAAATATGGTATAAAAGTGGCATAGATTCGGGCAAACGAGTTACTGAAATATGATTGTAATCGAACTAAGGTATCAAATGATCGCAGAATGGTTGAAACGATTATAAATGTGTGATTATGACCGAAAAATGGCATGGAATGAGCTTAGAATGCTGAAAACATGTTTAGATCGGTGATTCTAACCAAAATACCGTATGAAACGGATGTAGAATGGTGAAAACGAGTATGGGTGGATAGTGCTAACTGAAATATGATTGCGTAGAATGGTTAAAACGAGAATTTATGGGTGATTCTAACCGAAATATGGTTTAGAATACAGATTGATGAAAACGAGTATATATAGTTCGGTGATTCTAATTATGGTATAGAATGAGCTTAGATTGGTTTAAACGAGTATAGATAGGTGATTCTAAAAGAAATTTGGATTAGAATGAACTTAGAATGAGGAATATGAGTATGAATGGGTGATTCTAACCGAAATGTGGCATAAAACATGTATAGAATGGTAAAAACGAGCATAGATGTGTGATTCTAAGCAAAATTATGGTGTAGAATGGTGAAATCGGGTATAGACGGAAGATTCCAACCGAAATAAGATATATAATCGGTCTAGATTGGTGAAACGAGCACATAAGTGAGATTCTAACCGAAGTAAGGTATCAAATGCTCGTAAAATGGTGAAAACGAGTGTAGACGGGAGATTCGAACCGAAATGTGCTATAGTAAGGTCGTAAAGTGAAGAAAACAAATTTAGACCACTGATTCTAATCGAAATATTATATGAAATAGAGGTAGAATCGTGAAAACGGGCATAGATGAGTGATTCTAATAGAATTATGGTATAGAATGGTCATAGAATGGTAAAAGCGAGCATAAACGGAAGATTCTAACCGAAATAAGGTATATAACTGACCTATGTTGGTGAAACGAGTATAGAAATACGATTCTAACGGAAATAAGACACCAAATGCTCGTAGAATGGTGGAAACGAGTAAAGGCGGGTGATTCGAACCGAAATATGGCACGATACGATCGTAAGATGAGGAAAACGAGTTCAGACCGTTGATTCTAATCGAAATGTGGTACAAAACAGGGGTAAAATCGTGATAACGAGTTTTGATGAGTGATTCAAATCGAGATATGGTGTGGAATGTGCGTAGATTGGTCAAACCGAGTATAAATGGGTGATTCTAAAAAATTTGAGTGAAAAAAGTGGTGTAGTTTTGCGGAAACGGGTACTGAAATATAATTGTAATCGAAATAAGGTATCAAATGATCGTAGAATGGTAAAAACGAGTACAAATGAGCTACTCTAACCGAAACATGGTATAGAATGGGCTTAGAGAGCTGAAAACATGTTTAGATCGGCGATTCTAACCAAAATATGGTATAAAACGGACGTAGGATGGTAAAAACGAGCATAGATGAGTGATTCTATCTGAAATATGACATAGAATGAGCGTAGAGTGCTTAAAACGAGTATAGGTGGGTGATTCTTACAAAAATATGGCGTATAATAGGCATAGATTGATGAAAACAAGTATGGATGGGTGATTCTTACCGAAATAATGCTACAAAATGAGGTTAGATTGGTGAAAACAAGTATAAATAGACGATTCTAACCGAAATATGTCATGGAATGAACGTAGAATGATGAAAGCGATTATGGTTGGGTGATTCTAAGCTGAATGTGGTTGTAAAACAAGTGTAGAATGGAGGAAACGAGCCGAGATGTGTGATTCTAGCCGAAGCTATAGTGTAGAATGGACGCATAATGGTAGAAACGAGTATAGACGGAAGGTTCTAACCGTAATAAGATACATAACTGGCCTAGATTGGTAAAACAAGTATAGAGATAATATGATTAAAACCGAAATAAGGCATCAAATGCTCGTAAAATGGTGAAAACGAGTATAAACGGGTGATTCGAACCAAAATATGGTATAATATGACCGTAGGATGAGGAAAACGAGTTTAGATCGCTGATTCTAACCGGAATATGATATGAAACATGGGTTGAATCGTTTTCGCGATTCTACAAGAAATAGGGTGTAGAATGTGCGTAGATTGGTGAAAATGGGTATAGATGGGCGATTTAAACCGAAATATGGTATAAAAGTGGCGTAGATTCGGGCAAACGAGTTACTGAAATGTGATTATAATCGAACTAAGGTATCAAATGATCGCAGAATGGTTGAAACGATTATAAATGTGTGATTATGACCGGAAAATGGCATGGAATGAGCTTAGAATGCTGAAAACATGTTTAGATCGGTGATTCTAACCAAAATACCGTATAAAACGGATATAGAATGGTGAAAACGAGTATGGGTGGATAGTGCTAACTGAAATATGATTCCGTAGAATGGTTAAAACGAGAATTTATGGGTGATTCTAACCGAAATATGGTTTAGAATACAGATTGATGAAAACGAGTATATATAGTTCGGTGATTCTAATTATGGTATAGAATGAGCTTAGATTGGTTTAAACGAGTATAGATAGGTGATTCTAAAAGAAATTTGGATTAGAATGAACTTAGAATGAGGAATATGAGTATGGATGGGTGATTCTAACCGTAAAGTGGCATAAAACATGTATAGAATGGTAAAAAGAGCATAGATGTGTGATTCTAAGCAAAATTATGGTGTAGAATGGTGAAATCGGGTATAGACGGAAGATTCCAACCGAAATAAGATATATAATCGGTCTAGATTGGTGAAACGAGCACATAAGTGAGATTCTAACCGAAGTAAGGTATCAAATGCTCGTGAAATAGTGAAAACGAGTGTAGACGGGAGATTCGAACCGAAATGTGCTATAGTAAGGTCGTAAAGTGAAGAAAACAAATTTAGACCACTGATTCTAATCGAAATATTGTATGAAATAGAGGTAGAATCGTGAAAACGGACATAGATGAGTGATTCTAATAGAATTATAGTGTAGAATGGTCATAGAATGGTAAAGCGAGCATAAACGGAAGATTCTAACCGAAATAAGGTATATAACTGGCCTAGGTTGGTGAAACGAGTATAGAAATACGATTCTAACCGAAATAAGGCACCAAATGCTCGTAGAATGGTGGAAACGAGTAAAGGCGGGTGATTCGAACCGAAATATGGCACGATACGATCGTAAGATGAGGAAAACGAGTTCAGACCGTTGATTCTAATCGAAATGTGGTACAAAACAGGGGTAGAATCGTGATAACGAGTTTTGATGAGTGATTCAAATCGAGATATGGTGTGGAATGTGCGTAGATTGGTCAAACCGAGTATAAATGGGTGATTCTAAAAAAATTGAGTAAAAAAAGTGGTGTAGGTTTGCGGAAACGGATACAGAAATATAATTGTAATCGAAATAAGGTATCAAATGATCGTAGAATGGTAAAAACGAGTACAAATGAGCTACTCTAACCGAAACATGGTATAGAATGGGATTAGAGAGCTGGAAACATGTTTAGATCGGCGATTCTAACCAAAATATGGTATAAAACGGACGTCGGATGGTGAAAACGAGCATAGATGAGTGATTATATCTGAAATATGACAGAATGGGCGTAGAGTACTTAAAACGAGTATAGGTGGGTGAGTCTTACCAAAATATGGCGTATAATAGGCATAGATTGATGAAAACAAGTATGGATGGGTGATTCTTACCGAAATTATGCTACAAAATGAGGTTAGATTGGTGAAAACAAGTATAAATAGACGATTCTAACCGAAATATGTTATGGAATGAACGTAGAATGATGAAAGCGATTATGGTTGGGTGATTCTAAGCTGAATGTGGTTGTAAAACAAGTGTAGAATGGAGGAAACGAGCCGAGATGTGTGATTCTAGCCGAAGCTATAGTGTAGAATGGACGCATAATGGTAGAAACGAGTATAGACGGAAGGTTCTAACCGTAATAAGGTACATAACTGGCCTAGATTGGTAAAACAAGTATAGAGATAATATGATTAAAACCGAAATAAGGCATCAAATGCTCGTAAAATGGTGAAAACGAGTATAAACGGGTGATTCGAACCAAAATATGGTATAATATGACCGTAGGATGAGGAAAACGAGTTTAGATCGCTGATTCTAACCGGAATATGATATGAAACATGGGTTGAATCGTTTTCGCGATTCTACAAGAAATAGGGTGTAGAATGTGCGTAGATTGGTGAAAATGGGTATAGATGGGCGATTTAAACCTAAATATGGTATAAAAGTGACGTAGATTCGGGCAAACGAGTTACTGAAATGTGATTGTAATCGAACTAAGGTATCAAATGATCGCAGAATGGTTGAAACGATTATAAATGTGTGATTATGACCGAAAAATGGCATGGAATGAGCTTAGAATGCTGAAAACATGTTTAGATCGGTGATTCTAACCAAAATACCGTATGAAACGGATGTAGAATGGTGAAAACGAGTATGGGTGGATAGTGCTAACTGAAATATGATTGCGTAGAATGGTTAAAACGAGAATTTATGGGTGATTCTAACCGAAATATGGTTTAGAATACAGATTGATGAAAACGAGTATATATAGTTCGGTGATTCTAATTATGGTATAGAATGAGCTTAGATTGGTTTAAACGAGTATAGATAGGTGATTCTAAAAGAAATTTGGATTAGAATGAACTTAGAATGAGGAATATGAGTATGGATGGGTGATTCTAACCGAAATGTGGCATAAAACATGTATAGAATGGTGAAAACGAGCATAGATGTGTGATTCTAAGCAAAATTATGGTGTAGAATGGTGAAATCGGGTATAGACGGAAGATTCCAACCGAAATAATATATATAATCGGTCTAGATTGGTGAAACGAGCACATAAGTGAGATTCTAACCGAAGTAAGGTATCAAATACTCGTGAAATGGTGAAAACGAGTGAAGACGGGAGATTCGAACCGAAATGTGCTATAGTAAGGTCGTAAAGTGAAGAAAACAAATTTAGACCACTGATTCTAATCGAAATATTGTATGAAATAGAGGTAGAATCGTGAAAACGGGCATAGATGAGTGATTCTAACAGAATTATGGTGCAGAATGGTCATAGAATGGTAAAAGCGAGCATAAACGGAAGATTCTAACCGAAATAAGGTATATAACTGGCCTAGGTTAGTGAAACGAGTATAGAAATACGATTCTAACCGAAATAAGGCACCAAATGCTCGTAGAATGGTGGAAACGAGTAAAGGCGGGTGATTCGAACCGAAATATGGCACGATACGTGTCACGCCTCAGTCCCAAATACGTAGGACTAGGAACACGTAAGCATGCCAGCCGCATGGATATGGCAACTCCAATATATGGAAACCAAATCCATACGTACGCTGTAATATGAATACAAAATCCACAAGTGGTATAAACATATGTCACAAGTCACAGGATAAAATCTAAATCTCATCCACCAAAATCATATAGAAATAAATAACCAGTATCTATGAAACTAGATCTCAATAAGAAGTATCTAAGGATGATAGTTGGATGGAAACAAATCCACTACCAACTCGAATATAAGAGCAAATACAATATGAGTACAACACCACAACACAATATAAGAATACTAGCTATCCATCACAGCTCGAAGAGAAGACATCCTCGGATCACATGTAACCATCCAAATCTGCGCTCCTGCAAATACTCAAGAAAAGATACACCTGGCAGCGGACCAGGTCCTCAGAGGGACATAACAAGATACTTAAACACATGCCAATAAAGTACTGAAATAAATATCCAAAGGGGTCGCCTAACCGTCTAAAGTGAATGCAGTTAAGAACAACTTTCCCCACAAGTGAGCTATCTGGCTGAAAACTGGGATTTGGCATGGTTCTCTTTTGAAGATCCAGGGGCCCAAAGGCACGTCGTCTTTTGAACGGCGGAGGCCCGCCAATGTATATATATGGGTCATCACCACCCGTATCTCCAGCGGAGAATCCGGGCGTCACAGAAAAAGTGTAAAGGAGCTCAAATGCGGTACTTGTTGTTCTCCCCACCCCATGCTCTAAGCATGTCACATCCATGACACAATAACACCTCTAATAACTGCCAAGTCTACTAGCATGCAAAGTTTCTAACAGCAGCTATTCCTAACGCACGACCCATACGTACAGGAGGCCAGACCTGTCATGCAGTCCGTGATCTATATGAGACTCACACTCGTGTAACCACTGTGTCACGGCCAATGAACCTAATGGTGCTACATGATAATGGGGTAGTCTCATGAACAAGGTCAATGTAATACATAAATAAAAATATATCGCGACGTCACCGTCGCGCGCATTTTATATAACAGTTAAAATATATGAACTAAAGACAGAAAATAAAGATGCATGCAACATATGGAATATAAATAACAATACAATGGCAAGGTATACTTGCCTGGCAAGGAAGCTGCAATGTACCAATAACCTGCTCCAGAAATCGCGCAGAACAATCCAATATCCTATGTACACATAAATATAATATAATAGAATCATTAGTCATTACACTAGCACATACTCAACCACATTTACACTGGAATCAGGGGGTATACTAGGGGTAACACTAGTCATCTAACACGGTCAATTACGCATTGAATTACGCGGGTGTCGCGTCTTCAAGTACTGTACGAAATCAGTCAGTCAACTGACAGGTGTCTATGCCAGTACGTTAGTGTACGCAAGGCAGACAAATTCACAAGTTCTTAGGGTCAACATGGTCAAGGTAAGTATGGGATATTCCACGATGTCCTAGGGTCATACAGTCTGAATATTTAGTCATAATTATCAATTAGCATTTACTTACATATATATTCATATAACTATATAATAATATAACCATTAATTTATTTTAATTTATTTAATTCTGGAAGAATTACTCTAAAATCCTATTTTAATCTTATTATTCTTATTTTTATGTTAAGTCCTAAATTTTGTCCAAAGAAACTGAATTTTATCAACTCGAGACTCATGGCACGCAAATCGATGCAATCTGTTGACCAAAAAGTCAACCGATACAAACTCGACTTTCATGCATGATTTTCTGTAGATTTCAGCATTAAAAATATACTAGAATTTACGGCTCTTCTGAATTCAAATTCGTTTGGGAATTATGGCACATACAAAATTTGTATTGTGCACCGATGGTTAAATTTTAACCTAGAAGTTCTACAGAATTAACAGTATGTAAATACTTCGAAATAAATTCTGGGAAAAATATATGTCGATGATCTCGACATTAGCTTTCCGAAACTTTAAACGGTTCGTGATTCTGATTCCTGGTTCTCCCGAAATCGCGAAAACATCGAAACACGTCTATTTTCGGACATGCTGTGCTCTACGAATTTTCTAGAATTTAATACTAATAATTTAAAAAAACAATTTATATTATCAGAAAGCTAACCTCATTATCGTTCTAACAAAAAAAACTGGAGCGTGTTTGGAGTCCAGAGCTAGGAGATATCGTCTTTTTAATTCGTCATAACTAGTAGAAAATGAGACTGAATTTATGACGAATTTTGACTATTTTTTTTTGGACAAAAAAGAGAGGAATTTGGGAAAGAAAAATATGAAGGATGAGGTATTTATAATGGTGGACACTACTTAATTAAATACGAATAGGATTGGTTAATTTGGATATGATTATGATGAATTTAAATAAGGATAGGATATGCATGAAGTTGATTTCCTAGTAGGTTCAGGATTTGAATTAATTTAAAATAGAGTTTGAATTTATCTCAATAATTTATAATCTTAAATATAATTAAAGATAATACAAATAATTTATAAAATCTTATTAATATCTATTAACACTAAATTAGTATCTATCTAATATTAAGACTATATATAACCAAATAAATCCTAAATAATTTTAAAATCTAAATAAATTTCTATAAATTACAAAAAAATATAATTAAATATTTTAAACTAAAATAAATATTTGGTAGGAACGACATGCAAGTATGGTCGTATAGTAAATCATAGAAGTCCTAGAAATTTATGTTTTCTAAGTTTTAATTACCAAAAATTCTAGAAAAATCTCCAAAAATCTAAATTAACCTAAAATAATTCTAAATGAATATTTATATAAGTAAATATATCAAGAAATTTATTTTCTAATTAACTAAGAGCATATTCTAAATAAATTTAACATATATAATAAATATAATAATATAAAATATACACCAAATACCTATTTTGGGTGAGGGAGTTTACAATCTACCCAACTTAAAATAATTTCGTCCTCGAAATTAAAATAAGACATAATTTGTTAAATCCTTCACATTCGTACATAAGGTATGTCAATCGCAATCTCTTCCAAAAATTTAAATAACAAAATCTATTCGAATCTATCGCGATCACTTTAAAATTAATATAACCACTGTTTAAATCAAAATTCAACCTGTCGTAATCTTTTCTCGATTTTTAAATAATCAACATCCAAATCTGACTCAAGTCTATATGACATCCCACATCAAAATTTATATCATAATTTCCAACTATCATAATCTCCTCTAGACTTTGAACAATAAACAATTCTAATCAAATCTTATTCCTATTCTTAACTCAAGAATTTTGTACTATTCAAATATTTAAACTCAATTTACATCCTCAATATTTCAAATAGGTGACCCAACAATCAAAATTGAACTTTTAATTCAAATTATCAAATTGTAAAATTTAAATCTAATTAACCAATTGTTCAAGTCTAAAATTCTATATTTATCCTCAAAATTTAAATCGATGATTCATCCTTCAATATTCAAAATTTAAATCATGTGCTCAAAGTATAAATATTGGGTCCTCAATATCAAGATTTTTAAAATTCATTAAATCCTCATTATCTTAATCCCTCTTTTAAAATTCTCCACATTTAAAAGGACTTAATCTCTCAATCTAATCCTACTTGATCACAATCTAAAATAATTCTCCTCAAGTTTAATACTGCAATTTCTACCCAACTTAGAATTTATCCATCTATCACATAAGGCTCTTACACTTAAGAAAAATATTCCTCAATTTATTTCCTCATGTCATTCAATCCTCAAAACTTTAACACCAACTATATCATATGTTATATGCCCTTAATCAATTATGAAAGATAGTCACCAAATAATGTGATTGGCCTATGGGGTATATCTTGTACTATCCGTGTATCACTTATATCCAAGCACGAGATTTCGTCTTTCCGAAACAAGGGAAGACAGAAAGCAACGAAAAAGAGTTCAAGAAGGGGTAATAGAATGGAAGTATGGGAATCAAAGGGTTTAAAGAATTCAAATGGGAATTGTCAAGACAGTTGTGGATTAAAATCTTAATTTGGTAATTTCCTATTCGCATGCTCACATCGGTGCAGTTATGTACTTGATATGATATGCTTTGTCGTATCTAGAGGGTAAGTATATTCGTCTACTAATCACTACATATCTCAATCCATGTAAAGTAGTTATGCGAAGGGCGAATCAAGCGCACTAAGGTTAGCTAGACCCTAATACACTGATTCTGAAATATATTATTGTGGGCCCCCAATAATACGTATGTCATGAACAAGCTCGATAAAGAATAAGCTTGCAAAAATTAGGCTATAATAGCAGCATAAGTCAAGGTAGTACAGCAAACATGAATACGCTAGATTATGATGAAAGAAGGTTCATAACAATTCAAATTCACAAAAACAAAAGCAAAATAAGCAATAATAATGAAAGACTACACAATCTCTACAGTTGTCATACTAATTCCTTGTCTAAGTCGCTAGTCGACCAATAGGGACATGGACCTCTAAATTCTATCGTCTGAATAAACACTGTCGTCTTTGCTAGCATACAATTAATGTCATTCAGTTACACTTCATCAATGGATCACAGGGACTACGTGATACTAGGTGGTGAGGTATACTATCCAACTTAAAATCCCAACTATCACGCACAAAATTCAAAGTTCAAATTACCAAGCTATACCCTAGCAAACCACATGTCCTAACATAGAATAAGATTACTTGGCCTTCAATCATACGAGTTATGTGGCACGAGTTAAATGATGAAGAAAGAAGAATCATAATTTAGTCGTCACACAATTAGTGAACGCTAAGGTTGCAGGAGGACAAGTTATGAAATCAAAAATAGAGGGCTCTAGATAGCATCATGGTTCTCTAAGGAGGTGGCATGCTAGTTGCCATGTTCGGGGTATGATCAAGGGAAATGGTTGATTACATTCCTCTAGGCTTCCTAGGGTGCTGTCTACTAGTAACAAGACAATGACATAAGTTTTATAGTTCTCTAATACTATCCAATTATGAGGGTTAGGTTCAGTCCTAATGTTCAATATTGGTTCTCCATTGGTTCCTCAATACTAGGGTCAAACATTATGGTAAAACTTCTAACTAACTCTAGTAGTGTCTATACTACTCTCAAGTCTTCATAATACATCAGGGGGTAATGGTAAATCAATTCTAAAGATAAGGAATTCTAGGGTTCACTAGATATTCTAAACTTAGTGGTGTGTCTATATTCTCGTTGTATTCTTAATAGGTGTGCTACTCTAATTATCATCCTAATAACAGGGGTTCCTATATTCTAGCAGAAGGCCATATATACTCAAGGAACTTATTAGGGAAGTACAGGAATCAAGCAGGATACAATTGTTCGAATAGATCATAGAGGAGGAAGGTGAATCATAGTCAATTGTGGATGAGATCCTATACTCTAGTCCTATGTGCAGGCTTGTTCGGTACAGTAACGTAACCGAGACAATATGCTCTCGACCTGCATGGGCCACCACAAAAATATGTCACGCCCCAGTCCCAAATACGTAGGACTAGGAACACGTAAGCATGCCAGCCGCATGGATATGACAACTCCAATATATGAAAACCAAATCCATACGTAAGCTGTAATATGAATACAAAATCCACAAGTGGTATAAACATATGTCACAAGTCACAGGGTAAAATCTAAATCTCATCCACCAAAATCATATAGAAATAAATAACCAGTATCTATGAAACTAGATCTCAATAAGAAGTATCTAAGGATGATAGTTGGATGGAAACAAATCCACTACCAACTCGAATATAAGAGCAAATACAATATGAGTACAACACCACAACACAATATAAGAATACTAGCTATCCATCACAGCTCGAAGAGAAGACATCCTCGGATCACATGTAACCATCCAAATCTGCGCTCCTGCAAATACTCAAGAAAAGATACACCTGGCAGCGGACCAGGTCCTCAGAGGGACATAACAAGATACTTAAACACATGCCAATAAAGTACTGAAATAAATATCCAAAGGGGTCGCCTAACCGTCTAAAGTGAATGCAGTTAAGAACAACTTTCCCCACAAGTGAGCTATCTGGCTGAAAACTGGGATTTGGCATGATTCTCTTTTGAAGATCCAGGGGCCCAAAGGCACGTCGTCTTTTGAACGGCGGAGGCCCGCCAATGTATATATATGGGTCATCACCACCCGTATCTCCAGCGGAGAATCCGGACGTCACAGAAAAAATGTAAAGGAGCTCAAATGCGGTACTTGTTGTTCTCCCCACCCCATGCTCTAAGCATGTCACATCCATGACACAATAACACCTCTAATAACTGCCAAGTCTACTAACATGCAAAGTTTCTAACAGCAGCTATTCCTAACGCACGACCCATACGTACAGGATGTAACACCCTGTTCCGCTCAAGCGGACTGCCGTCTCAATCGGCAATCGTGCAGCTGTCCCGACCCGCCTAGCCTCGATCAAGAGGCAAAGATATCCAGACTTGTCCCCACAAGAACCAGCTTGGACTTTCAGAGGCTCGCTTAGACGTATCGCTCTACCGAGGCGAATCATCGCTAAGGTGGGTGGCTACGGTGAACTTGTCTTTGCTTAGCCAGCACACATAAAATCTGGAATGTTTATGCTAGTCGCTAGGTGAATCACCCCCTGCATGCTAATAAATCCAACGCACCTAGCTAAGGGAATAATCCCAACTTGTATTGCTTGCTAGAACATGGAAATTGAAATACTGCTTATATTCAGACACTCGCATGCTAAGTCCCTTAACGGTTTCAACTCTCGGCTTACCTTCGGGTCCGAGCAACGTCCCTGCTTATGTTCCTTAGAAACGCATGCTTGCCTGCTTATGAGTGTCTAACGTTATTATATTGTGCAATGTTTAAGCAATCCTGAACGCATGAATGGAACGTAGATGCAATATAAATGAATCATGCTACTGCTTGTCTTGTACTCACGTAGCCTCCGGGCGATAATCACGTATCCTACGGGCGCACGTAGCCTACGGGCGATATTCACGTAGCCTACGGGCGATAGTCACGTAGCCTACGGGCGCACGTAGCCTACGGGTGATAATCACGTAGCCTTCGGGCGAATGAATGTTATTGTTCGATCATGGACAACTTGTGCACAAGGTATAGTTCCTGCGGGCAGCTGCTGGGGCACTGGCACCGTTCCGGCTCCGGACGGAACTAACGTTTAGTCTCACGTACTAGGACAGGGTGGTATGCGGCGCCTAACGTTCTTGCACGTAGCAAACCATCTTCGTCACAGACTAGTGTCCATTATGGCATACGCCAGTGATCACCTTGTACTTAACTTGTTGCATGCTTGCTTGTAAACGAAAGATAAACCATTCATCCTCGCTTAGCGGCTATCCGCGTGCGAGATACTGTATCGTATGAAACAAATAAACTGAACACCTGAACGATCATGTTTAAACGACCCTTCGTGTATGCATATGCTTGCCTCCTGAATGTTTATGCTTGCCCGTGCTTGAATTAATCATGTTTGCCTTGGACAGGGAAGGAGAAATGGTAAGTTGGTAAGTCTCGCCGTGTTCCCTCAAACATCGCACGGCGCACTGCCCGACACGTTAAGCTATTCAATGTTGCATGAAACTGATCCTAAGGCAACTAGAAAGACAACTTAATAGTTGTGCACGGAACCTGTATTACGTGTTCGGATTTGTCGAGCGGGCGAGTAGCTTCCCCATCAGTGCATTCAATGTACTGATAATCCACCAGTTTGTATGCAGGGTGCGGGAGAACCTCGTGCGGTGCGGACGCCTCCTTCGTGCGTGCTAAGGCCAGGAGTTCCCTCTGAAGCCTTACAACGGTGCGTCCGGGACTGAAGCGCTTATACAAGACATAAGTTGTGAACATCGCCTGACCATCGCCTGTACAAATCATTCCACAGTTGTAGCCACTTGGCACGCTTTTACTGTTTCAAAGAGAGAGGCTTGAGCGACTTGTAATCTCGGCTATACGCCGCCTGTAATACATGTTTCATATCAATAAAGAGATTACTTTACTTGTTTCAATGCTTCCGCTATGTTTGTCGACTCAGTGAACCTGTTACCGATCGTCTATGCGTTCATGACTCCGCTGCACTCGGACAATCTGTACGACTCTGTGGCTTAGAACTCTAACCGCCAGCCAATGAACCATGGCCTTGCACGGGCGTGGCTCACGCTCGTGCGGCATCACGCCCGGATGGGTTAAGCGATCGTTCCGCGGGAGCGCTGGCGAGGGTGATTCCCGCCTAGCGGGAACGGCCGATTAGCCTGCGGGAGATCGGGACGTGACATGTTGGTATCAGAGCCTGGCTTCTACGCCTTTGGACTTCAATTCGATATCTCTGTTTTGAAAGCTCGTTCGTGGGTTATGTGCACGCTCTCTCTCAATGCCTCGATGGGATGTTCCAACAATAAGTCTAAATACTTTCAAAATACGTTTTGAATGATATGCTTGCTTGTCTGGTTGTATGCTGCGAGTGGCCTTTGAGCCAACCTGTGCGAACCCTTGAGAGTATCGCTAGTAGCTTGTCCGATTTTCACTAACCCTAAGTTTGGTTGAAGGCATCTATTCGAGGGACGCCTTGAACTAGTGCACCATCCAAGACTTAAGAAAAAGGTGAAACTCGAGTGCTAAGACTTCGCTATCACTGAGCTGGTTGACGTGTTCACGCTAGAGGGTACCTTCGAAAGTGCGCACGATCCAGTCTAAGCGGTATGCTGATTTCGAAGCTTGTGCAAGTGAATATCCAAATGAACAAGTAAAACGACTTGTCTAGGATTGCCTCAAACCCTAGACCACTGCTTGTCCTTAGTAAGTCTCGAGGACGAGACTTTTTCTAAGTTGGGTAGGATGTAACACCCTGTTCCGCTCAAGCGGACTGCCGTCTCAATCGGCAATCGTGCAGCTGTCCTGACCCGCCTTGCCTCGATCAAGAGGCAAAGATATCCAGACTTGTCCCCACAAGAACCAGCTTGGACTTTCAGAGGCTCGCTCAGACGTATCGCTCTACCGAGGCGAATCATCGCTAAGGTGGGTGGCTACGGTGAACTTGTCTTTGCTTAGCCAGCACACATAAAATCTGGAATGTTTATGCTAGTCGCTAGGTGAATCACCCCCTGCATGCTAATAAATCCAACGCACCTAGCTAAGGGAATAATCCCAACTTGTATTGCTTGCTAGAACATGGAAATTGAAATACTGCTTATATTCAGACATTCGCATGCTAAGTCCCTTAACGGTTTCAACTCTTGGCTTACCTTCGGGTCCGAGCAACGTCCCTGCTTATGTTCCTTAGAAACGCATGCTTGCCTGCTTATGAGTGTCTAACGTTATTATATTGTGCAATGTTTAAGCAATCCTGAACGCATGAATGGAACGTAGATGCAATATAAATGAATCATGCTACTGCTTGTCTTGTACTCACGTAGCCTCCGGGCGATAATCACGTATCCTACGGGCGCACGTAGCCTACGGGCGATATTCACGTAGCCTACGGGCGATAGTCACGTAGCCTACGGGCGCACGTAGCCTACGGGTGATAATCACGTAGCCTTCGGGCGAATGAATGTTATTGTTCGATCACGGACAACTTGTGCACAAGGTATAGTTCCTGCGGGCGGCTGCTGGGGCACTGGCACCGTTCCGGCTCCGGACGGAACTAACGTTTAGTCTCACGTACTAGGACAGGGTGGTATGCGGCGCCTAACGTTCTTGCACGTAGCAAACCATCTTCGTCACAGACTAGTGTCCATTATGGCATACGCCAGTGATCACCTTATACTTAACTTGTTGCATGCTTGCTTGTAAACGAAAGATAAACCATTCATCCTCGCTTAGCGGCTATCCGCGTGCGAGATACTGTATCGTATGAAACAAATAAACTGAACACCTGAACGATCATGTTTAAACGACCCTTCGTGTATGCATATGCTTGCCTCCTGAATGTTTATGCTTGCCCGTGCTTGAATTAATCATGTTTGCCTTGGACAGGGAAGGAGAAATGGTAAGTTGGTAAGTCTCGCCGTGTTCCCTCAAACATCGCACGGCGCACTGCCCGACACGTTAAGCTATTCAATGTAGCATGAAACTGATCCTAAGGCAACTAGAAAGACAACTTAATAGTTGTGCACGGAACCTGTATTACGTGTTCGAATTTGTCGAGCGGGCGAGTAGCTTCCCCACCAGTGCATTCAATGTACTGATAATCCACCAGTTTGTATGCAGGGTGCGGGAGAACCTCGTGCGGTGCGGACGCCTCCTTCGTGCGTGCTAAGGCCAGGAGTTCCCTCTGAAGCCTTACAACGGTGCGTCCGGAACTGATGCGCTTATACAAGACATAAGTTGTGAACATCGCCTGACCATCGCCTGTACAAATTATTCCACAGTTGTAGCCACTTGGCACGCTTTTACTGTTTCAAAGAGAGAGGCTTGAGCGACTTGTAATCTCGGCTATACGCCGCCTGTAATACATGTTTCATATCAATAAAGAGATTACTTTACTTGTTTCAATGCTTCCGCTATGTTTGTCGACTCAGTGAACCTGTTACCGATCGCCTATGCGTTCATGACTCCGCTGCACTCGGACAATCTGTGCGACTCTGTGGCTTAGAACTCTAACCGCCAGCCAATGAACCATGGCCTTGCACGGGCGTGGCTCACGCTCGTGCGGCATCACGCCCGGATGGGTTAAGCGATCGTTCCGCGGGAGCGCTGGCGAGGGTAATTCCTGCCTAGCGGGAACGGCCGATTAGCCTGCGGGAGATCGGGGCGTGACACAGGAGGCCAGACCTGTCACGCAGTCCGTGATCTATATGAGACTCACACTCGTGTAACCACTGTGTCACGGCCAATGAACCTAATGGTGCTACATGATAATGGGGTAGTCTCATGAACAAGGTCAATGTAATACATAAATAAAAATATATCGCGACGTCACCGTCGCGCGCATTTTATATAACAGTTAAAATATATGAACTAAAGACAGAAAATAAAGATGCATGCAACATATGGAATATAAATAACAGTACAATGGCAAGGTATACTTGCCTGGCAAGGAAGCTGCAATGTACCAATAACCTGCTCCAGAAATCGCGCAGAACAATCCAATATCCTATGTACACATAAATATAATATAATAGAATCATTAGTCATTACACTAGCACATACTCAACCACATTTACACTGGAATCAGGGGGTATACTAGGGGTAACACTAGTCATCTAACACGATCAATTACGCATTGAATTACGCGGGTGTCGCGTCTTCAAGTACTGTACGAAATCAGTCAGTCAACTGACAGGTGTCTATGCCAGTACGTTAGTGTACGCAAGGCAGACAAATTCACAAGTTCTTAGGGTCAACATGGTCAAGGTAAGTATGGGATATTCCACGATGTCCTAGGGTCATACAGTCTGAATATTTAGTCATAATTATCAATTAGCATTTACTTACATATATATTCATATAACTATATAATAATATAACCATTAATTTATTTTAATTTATTTAATTCTGGAAGAATTACTCTAAAATTCTATTTTAATCTTATTATTCTGATTTTTATGTTAATTTCTAAATTTTGTCCAAAGAAACTAAATTTTATCAACTCGAGACTCATGGCACGCAAATCGAGGCAATCTGTTGACCAAAAAGTCAACCGATACAAACTCGACTTTCATGCATGATTTTCTGTAGATTTCAGCATTAAAAATATACTGGAATTTACGGCTCGTCTGAATTCAAATTCGTTTGGGAATTATGGCACATACAAATTTTGTATTGTGCACCGATGGTTAAATTCTAACCTAGAAGTTCTACAGAATTAACAGTATGTAAATACTTCGAAATAAATTCTGGGAAAAATATATGTCGATGATCTCGACATTAGCTTTCCGAAACTTTAAACGGTTCATGATTCTGATTCCTGGTTCTACCGGAATCGCGAAAACATCGAAATACGTCTATTTTCGGACATGCTGTGCTCTACAAATTTTTCAGAATTTAATACTAATAATTTAAAAAAACAATTTATATTATCAGAAAGTTAACCTCATTATCGTTCTAACAAAAAAAACTGGAGCATGTTTGGAGTCCGGAGCTAGGAGATATCGTCTTTTTAATTCGTCATAACTAGTAGAAAATGAGGCTGAATTTATGACGAATTTTGACTTTTTTTTTTGGACGAAAAAGAGAGGAATTTGGGAAAGAAAAATATGAAGGATGAGGTATTTATAATGGTGGACACTACTTAATTAAATACGAATAGGATTGGTTAATTTGGATAGGATTATGATGAATTTAAATAAGGATAGGATATGCATGAAGTTGATTTCCTAGTAGGTTCAGGATTTGAATTAATTTAAAATAGAGTTTGAATTTATCTCAATAATTTATAATCTTAAATATAATTAAAGATAATACAAATAATTTATAAAATCTTATTAATATCTATTAACACTAAGTTAGTATCTATCTAATATTAAGACTATATATTTCTAAATAAATCCTAAATAATTTTAAAATCTAAATAAATTTCTATAAATTACAAAAAAATATAATTAAATATTTTAAACTAAAATAAATATTTGGTAGGAACGACATGCAAGTATGGTCGTATAGTAAATCATAGAAGTCCTAGAAATTTATGTTTTCTAAGTTTTAATTACCAAAAATTCTAGAAAAATCTCCAAAAATCTAAAATAACCTAAAATAATTCTAAATGAATATTTATATAAGTAAATATATCAAGAAATTTATTTTCTAATTAACTAAGAGCATATTCTAAATAAATTCAACATATATAATAAATATAATAATATAAAATATACACCAAATACCTATTTTGGGTGAGGGAGTTTACAATACGATCGTAAGATGAGGAAAACGAGTTCAGACCGTTGATTCTAATCGAAATGTGGTACAAAACAGGGGTAGAATCGTGATAACGAGTATTGATGAGTGATTCAAATCGAGATATGGTGTGGAATGTGCGTAGATTGGTCAAACCGAGTATAGATGGGTGATTCTAAAAAATTTGAGTGAAAAAAGTGGTGTAGATTTGCGCAAACGGGTACTGAAATGTAATTGTAATCGAAATAAGGTATAAAATGATCGTAGAATGGTGAAAACGAGTACAAATGAGCTACTCTAACCGAAACATGGTATAGAATGGGATTAGAGAGCTGGAAACATGTTTAGATCGGCGATTCTAACCAAAATATGGTATAAAACGGACGTCGGATGGTGAAAAAGAGCATAGATGAGTGATTCTATCTGAAATATGACATAGAATGGACATAGAGTGCTTAAAACGAGTATAGGTGGATGATTCTTACCAAAATATGGCACATATAGCAGGCATAGATTGATGAAAACAAGTATGGATTCGTTGAAAATAAGTATAAATAGACGATTCTAACCGAAATATAGAATGGAATGAACGTAGAATGATGAAAGCGATAATGTTTGGGTGATTCTAAGCTGAATGTGGTTGTAAAACAAGTGTAGAATGGAGGAAACGAGCCGAGATGTGTGATTCTAGTCGAAGCTATAGTGTAGAATGGGCACATAATGGTAGAAACGAGTATAGACGGAAGGTTCTAACCGTAATAAGGTACATAACTGGCCTAGATTGGTGAAACAAGTATAGAGATAATATGATTATAACCAAAATAAGGCATCAAATGCTCGTAAAATGGTGAAAACGAGTATAAACGGGTGATTCGAACCAAAATATGGTATAATATGACCGTAGGATGAGAAAAACGAGTTTTGATCGCTGATTCTAACCTTAATATGGTATAAAACATGGGTTGAATCGTGAAAACGAGGATAGATGAGCGATTCTACTAGAAATAGGGTGTAGAATGTGCTTAGATTGGTGAAAATGGGTATAGATGGACGATTTAAACCGACATATGGTTTAAAAGTGGTGTAGATTCGGAAAAACGAGTTACTGAAATGTGATTGTAATCGAAATAAGGTATCAAATGATCGCAGAATGGTTGAAACGATTAGAAATGTGTGATTCTGACCGGAAAATGGCATGGAATGAGCTTAGAATGCTGAAAACATGTTTAGAACGGTGATTCTAACCAAAATATGGCGTATAATAGGCATAGATTGATGAAAACAAGTATGGATGGGTGATTCTTACCGAAATTATGCTACAAAATGAGGTTAGATTGGTGAAAACAAGTATAAATAGACGATTCTAACCGAAATATGTTATGGAATGAACGTAGAATGATGAAAGCGATTATGGTTGGATGATTCTAAGCTGAATGTGGTTGTAAAACAAGTGTAGAATGGAGGAAACGAGCCGAGATGTGTGATTCAAGCCGAAGCTATAGTGTAGATTGGGAGCATAATGGTAGAAACGAGTATAGACGGAAGGTTCTAACCGTAATAAGGTACATAACTGGCCTAGATTGGGGAAACAAGTATAGAGATAATATGATTATAACCGAAATAAGGCATCAAATGCTCGTAAAATGGTGAAAACGAGTATAAACGGGTGATTCGAACCAAAATATAGTATAATATGACCGTAGGATGAGGAAAACGAGTTTAGATCGCTGATTCTAACCGAAATATGGTATAAAACTGGCATAGATTCGGGCAAACGAGTTACTGAAATGTGATTGTAATCGAAATAAGGTATCAAATGATCGCAGAATGGTTGAAACGATTATAAATGTGTGATTATGACCGGAAAATGGCATGGAATGAGCTTAGAATGCTGAAAACATGTTTAGATCGGTGATTCTAACCAAAATACCGTATGAAACGGATGTAGAATGGTGAAAACGAGTATGGGTGGATATTGCTAACTGAAATATGATTGCGTAGAATGGTTTAGAATACAGAATGATGAAAACGAGTATATATAGTTCGGTGATTCTAATTATAGTATAGAATGAGCTTAGATTGGTTTAAACGAGTATAGATAGGTGATTCTAAAAGAAATTTGGATTAGAATGAACTTAGAATGAGGAATATGAGTATGGATGGATGATTCTAACCGAAATGTGGCATAAAACATGTATAGAATGGTGAAAACGAGCATAGATGTGTGATTCTAAGCAAAATTATGGTGTAGAATGGTGAAATCGGGTATAGACGGAAGATTCCAACCGAAATAAGATATATAATCGGTCTAGATTGGTGAAACGAGCACATAAGTGAGATTCTAACCGAAGTAAGGTATCAAATGCTCGTGAAATGGTGAAAACGAGTGTAGACGGGAGATTCGAACCGAAATGTGCTATAGTAAGGTCGTAAAGTGAAGAAAACAAATTTAGACCACTGATTCTAATCGAAATATTGTATGAAATAGAGGTAGAATCGTGAAAACGGGCATAGATGAGTGATTCTAATAGAATTATGGTGTAGAATGGTCATAGAATGGTAAAAGCGAGCATAAACGGAAGATTCTAACCGAAATAAGGTATATAACTGGCCTAGGTTGGTGAAACAAGTATAGAAATACGATTCTAACGAAAATAAGGCACCAAATGCTCGTAGAATGGTGGAAACGAGTAAAGGCGGGTGATTCGAACCGAAATATGGCACGATACGATCGTAAGATGAGGAAAACGAGTTCAGACCGTTGATTCTAATCGAAATGTGGTACAAAACAGGGGTAGAATCGTGATAACGAATTTTGATGAGTGATTCAAATCGAGATATGGTGTGGAATGTGCGTAGATTGGTCAAACCGAGTATAGATGGGTGATTCTAAAAAATTTGAGTAAAAAAAGTGGTGTAGATTTGCGAAAACGGGTACTGAAATGTAATTGTAATCGAAATAAGGTATCAAATGATCGTAGAATGGTAAAAACGAGTACAAATGAGCTACTCTAACCGAAACATGGTATAGAATGGGCTTAGAGAGCTGGAAACATGTTTAGATCAGCGATTCTAACCAAAATATGGTATAAAACGGACGTAGGATGGTGAAAACGAGCATAGATGAGTGATTCTATCTGAAATATGACATAGAATGAGCGTAGAGTGCTTAAAACGAGTATATGTGGGTGATTCTTACCGAAATATGGCGTATAATAGGCATAAATTGATGAAAACAAGTATGGATGGGTAATTCTTACCGAAATTATGCTACAAAATGAGGTTAGATTGGTGAAAACAAGTATAAATAGACGATTCTAACCGAAATATGTTATGGAGTAAACGTAGAATGATGAAAGCGATTATGGTTGGGTGATTCTAAGCTGAATGTGGTTGTAAAACAAGTGTAGAATGGAGGAAACGAGCCGAGATGTGTGATTCTAGCCGAAGCTATAGTGTAGAATGGGCGCATAATGGTAGAAACGAGTATAGACGGAAGGTTCTAACCGTAATAAGGTACATAACTGGCCTAGATTGGTGAAACAAGTATAGAGATAATATGATTATAACCGAAATAAGGCATCAAATGCTCGTAAAATGGTGAAAACGAGTATAAACAGGTGATTCGAACCAAAATATGGTATAATATGACCGTAGGATGAGGAAAACGAGTTTAGATCGCTGATTCTAACCGAAATATGGTATAAAACATGGGTTGAATCATTTTCTAGATTCTACAAGAAATAGGGTGAAGAATGTGCGTAGATTGGTAAAAATGGGTATAGATGGGCGATTTAAACCGAAATATGGTATAAAAGTGGCGTAGATTCGGGCAAACGAGTTACTGAAATGTGATTGTAATCGAACTAAGATATCAAATGATCGCAGAATGGTTGAAACGATTATAAATGTGTGATTATGACCGAAAAATAGCATGAAATGAGCTTAGATTGCTGAAAACATGTTTAGATCGGTGATTCTAACCAAAATACCGAATGAAACGGATGTAGAATGGTGAAAACGAGTATGGGTGGATAGTGCTAACTGAAATATGATTGCGTAGAATGGTTAAAACGAGAATTTATGGGTGGTTCTAACCGAAATATGGTTTAGAATACAGATTGATGAAAACGAGTATATATAGTTCGGTGATTCTAATTATGGTATAGAATGAGCTTAGATTGGTTTAAACGAGTATAGATAGGTGATTCTAAAAGAAATTTGGATTAGAATGAACTTAGAATGAGGAATATGAGTATGGATGGGTGATTCTAACAGAAATGTGGCATAAAACATGTATAGAATGGTGAAAACGAGCATAGATGTGTGATTCTAAGCAAAATTATGGTGTAGAATGGTGAAATCGGGTATAGACGGAAGATTCCAACCGAAATAAGATATATAATCGGTCTAGATTGGTGAAACGAGCACATAAGTGAGATTCTAACCGAAGTAAGGTATCAAATGCTCGTGAAATGGTGAAAACGAGTGTAGACGGGAGATTCGAACCGAAATGTGCTATAGTAAGGTCGTAAAGTGAAGAAAACAAATTTAGACCACTGATTCTAATCGAAATATTGTATGAAATAGAGGTAGAATCGTGAAAACGGGCATAGATGAGTGATTCTAATAGAATTATGGTGTAGAATGGTCATAGAATGGTAAAAGCGAGCATAAACGGAAGATTCTAACCGAAATAAGGTATATAATTGGCCTAGGTTGGTGAAACGAGTATAGAAATACGATTCTAACCGAAATAAGGCACCAAATGCTCGTAGAATGGTGGAAACGAGTAAAGGCGGGTGATTCGAACCGAAATATGGCACGATACGATCGTAAGATGAGGAAAACGAGTTCAGACCGTTGATTCTAATCGAAATGTGATACAAAACAGGGGTAGAATCGTGATAACGAGTTTTGATGAGTGATTCAAATCGAGATATGGTGTGGAATGTGCGTAGATTGGTCAAACCGAGTATAAATGGGTGATTCTAAAAAATTTTGAGTGAAAAAAGTGGTTTAGATTTGCGGAAACGGGTACTGAAATATAATTGTAATCGAAATAAGGTATCAAATGATCGTAGAATGGTAAAAACGAGTACAAATGAGCTACTCTAACCGAAACATGGTATAGAATGGGCTTAGAGAGCTGGAAACATGTTTAGATCGGCGATTCTAACCAAAATATGGTATAAAACGGACGTAGGATGGTGAAAACGAGCATAGATGAGTGATTCTATCTGAAATATGACATAGAATGAGCGTAGAGTGCTTAAAACGAGTATAGGTGGGTGATTCTTACCAAAATATGGCGTATAATAGGCATAGATTGATGAAAACAAGTATGGATGGGTGATTCTTACCGAAATTATGCTACAAAATGAGGTTAGATTGGTGAAAACAAGTATAAATAGACGATTCTAACCAAAATATGTCATGGAATGAACGTAGAATGATAAAAGCGATTATGGTTGGGTGATTCTAAGCTGAATGTGGTTGTAAAACAAGTGTAGAATGGAGGAAACGAGCCGAGATGTGTGATTCTAGCCGAAGCTATAGTGTAGAATGGGCGCATAATGGTAGAAACGAGTATAGACGGAAGGTTCTAACAGTAATAAGGTACATAACTGGCCAAGATTGGTGAAACAAGTATAGAGATAATATGATTATAACCGAAATAATGTATCAAATGCTCGTAAAATGGTGAAAACGAGTATAAACGGGTGATTCGAACCAAAATATGGTATAATATGACCGTAGGATGAGGAAAACGAGTTTAGATCGCTGATTCTAACCGGAATATGGTATAAAACATGGGTTGAATCGTTTTCGCGATTCTACAAGAAATAGGGTGTAGAATGTGCGTAGATTGGTGAAAATGGGTATAAATGGGCGATTTAAACCGAAATATGGTATAAAAGTGGCGTAGATTCGGGCAAACGAGTTACTGAAATGTGATTATAATCGACCTAAGGTATCAAATGATCGCAGAATGGTTGAAACGATTATAAATGTGTGATTATGACCGAAAAATGGCATGGAATGAGCTTAGAATGCTGAAAACATGTTTAGATCGGTGATTCTAACCAAAATACCGTATAAAACGGATGTAGAATGGTGAAAACGAGTATGGGTGGATAGTGCTAACTGAAATATGATTGCGTAGAATGGTTAAAACGAGAATTTATGGGTGATTCTAACCGAAATATGGTTTAGAATACAGATTGATGAAAACGAGTATATATAGTTCGGTGATTCTAATTATGGTATAGAATGAGCTTAGATTGGTTTAAACGAGTATAGATAGGTGATTCTAAAAGAAATTTGGATTAGAATAAACTTAGAATGAGGAATATGAGTATGGATGGGTGATTCTAACCGAAATGTGGCATAAAACATGTATAGAATGGTGAAAACGAGCATAGATGTGTGATTCTAAGCAAAATTATGGTGTAGAATGGTAAAATCGGGTATAGACGAAAGATTCCAACCGAAATAAGATATATAATCGGTCTAGATTGGTGAAACAAGCACATAAGTGAGATTCTAACCGAAGTAAGGTATCAAATGCTCGTGAAATGGTGAAAACGAGTGTAGACGGGAGATTCGAACCGAAATGTGCTATAGTAAGGTCGTAAAGTGAAGAAAACAAATTTAGACCACTGATTCTAATCTAAATATTGTATGAAATAGAGGTAGAATCGTGAAAACGGGCATAGATGAGTGATTCTAATAGAATTATGGTGTAGAATGGTCATAGAATGGTAAAGCGAGCATAAACGAAAGATTCTAACCGAAATAAGGTATATAACTGGCCTAGGTTGGTGAAACGAGTATAGAAATACGATTCTAACCGAAATAAGGCACCAAATGCTCGTAGAATGGTGGAAACGAGTAAAGACGGGTGATTCGAACCGAAATATGGCACGATACGATCGTAAGATGAGGAAAACGAGTTCAGACCGTTGATTCTAATCGAAATGTGGTACAAAACATGGGTAGAATCGTGAAAACTAGTTTTGATGAGTGATTCAAATCGAGATATGGTGTGGAATGTGCGTAGATTGGTCAAACCGAGTATAGATGGATGATTCTAAAAAATTTGAGGGAAAAAAGTGGTGTAGATTTGCGAAAACGGGTACAGAAATGTAATTGTAATCGAAATAAGGTATCAAATGATTGTAGAATGGTAAAAACGAGTACAAATGAGCTACTCTAACCGAAACATGGTATAGAATGGGCTTAGAGAGCTGGAAACATGTTTAGATCGGCGATTCTAACCAAAATATGGTATAAAACGGACGTAGGATGTTGAAAACGAGCATAGATGAGTGATTCTATCTAAAATATGACATAGAATGGGCGTAGAGTGCTTAAAACGAGTATAGGTGGATGATTCTTACCAAAATATGACGTATAATAGGCATAGATTGATGAAAACAAGTATGGATGGGTGATTCTTACCGAAATTATGCTACAAAATGAGTTTAGATTGGTGAAAACAAGTATAAATAGACGATTCTAACCGAAATATGTTATGGAATGAACGTAGAATGATAAAAGCGATTATGGTTGGGTGGTTCTAAGCTGAATGTGGTTGTAAAACAAGTGTAGAATGGAGGAAACGAGCCGAGATGTGTGATTCTAGGCGAAGCTATAGTGTAGAATGGACGCATAATGGTAGAAACGAGTATAGACGGAAGGTTCTAACCGTAATAAGGTACATAACTGGCCTAGATTGGTGAAACAAGTATAGAGATAATATGAGTATAACCGAAATAAGGCATCAAATGCTCGTAAAATGGTGAAAACGAGTATAAACGGGTAATTCGAACCAAAATATGGTATAATATGACCGTAGGATGAGGAAAACGAGTTTAGTTCGCTGAATCTAACCGGAATATGATATAAAACATGGGTTGAATCGTTTTCGCGATTATACAAGAAATAGGGTGTAGAATGTGCGTAGATTGGTGAAAATGGGTATCGATGGACGATTTAAACCTAAATATGGTATAAAAGTGGCGTAGATTCGGACAAACGAGTTACTGAAATGTGATTGTAATCGAACTAAGGTATCAAATGATCGCAGAATGGTTGAAACGATTATAAATGTGTGATTATGACCGAAAAATGGCATGGAATGAGCTTAGAATGCTGAAAACATGTTTAGATCGGTGATTCTAACCAAAATACCGTATGAAACGGATGTAGAATGGTGAAAACGAGTATGGGTGGATAGTGCTAACTGAAATATGATTGCGTAGAATGGTTAAAACGAGAATTTATGGATGATTCTAACCGAAATATGGTTTAGAATACAGATTGATGAAAACGAGTATATATAGTTCGGTGATTCTAATTATGGTATAGAATGAGCTTAGATTGGTTTAAACGAGTATAGATAGGTGATTCTAAAAGAAATTTGGATTAGAATGAACTTAGAATGAGGAATATGAGTATGGATGGGTGATTCTAACCGAAATGTGGCATAAAACATGTATAGAATGGTGAAAACGAGCATAGATGTGTGATTCTAAGCAAAATTATGGTGTAGAATGGTGAAATAGGGTATAGACGGAAGATTCCAACCGAAATAAGATATATAATCGGTCTAGATTGGTGAAACGAGCACATAAGTGAGATTCTAACCAAAGTAAGGTATCAAATGCTCGTGAAATGGTGAAAACGAGTGTAGACGGGAGATTCGAACCGAAATGTGCTAAAGTAAGGTCGTAAAGTGAAGAAAACAAATTTAGACCACCGATTCTAATCGAAATATTGTATGAAATAGAGGTAGAATCGTGAAAACGGGCATAGATGAGTGATTCTAATAGAATTATGGTGCAGAATAGTCATAGAATGGTAAAAGCGAGCATAAACGGAAGATTCTAACCGAAATAAGGTATATAACTGGCCTAGGTTGGTGAAACGAGTATAGAAATACGATTCTAACCGAAATAAGGCACCAAATGCTCGTAGAATGGTGGAAACGAGTAAAGGCGGATGATTCGAACCGAAATATGGCACGATACGATCGTAAGATGAGGAAAACGAGTTCAGACCGTTGATTCTAATCGAAATGTGGTACAAAACAGGGGTAGAATCGTGATAACGAGTTTTGATGAGTGATTCAAATCGAGATATGGTGTGAAATGTGCGTAGATTGGTCAAACCGAGTATAGATGGGTGATTCTAAAAAATTTGAGTGAAAAAAGTGGTGTAGATTTGCGCAAATACTGAAATGTAATTGTAATCGAAATAAGGTATCAAATGATCGTAGAATGGTGAAAACGAGTACAAATGAGCTACTCTAACCGAAACATGGTATAGAATGGGATTAGAGAGCTGGAAACATGTTTAGATCGGCGATTCTAACCAAAATATGGTATAAAACGGACGTAGGATGGTGAAAACGAGCATAGATGAGTGATTCTATCTGAAATATGACATAGAATGGGCGTAGAGTGCTTAAAACGAGTATAGGTGGATGATTCTTACTGAAATATGGCACATATAACAGGCATAGATTGATGAAAACAAGTATGGATAGGTAATTCTTACCGAAATTATGCTACAAAATGAGGTTAGATTGGTGAAAACAAGTATAAATAGACGATTCTAACCGAAATATGTTATGGAATGAACGTAGAATGATGAAAGCGATTATGGTTGGGTGATTCTAAGCTGAATGTGGTTGTAAAACAAGTGTAGAATGGAGGAAACGAGCCGAGATGTGTGATTCTAGCCGAAGCTATAGTGTAGAATGGGCGCATAATGGTAGAAACGAGTATAGACGAAAGGTTCTAACCGTAATAAGGTACATAACTGGCCTAGATTGGTGAAACAAGTATAGAGATAATATGATTATAACCGAAATAAGGCATCAAATGCTTGTAAAATGGTGAAAACGAGTATAAACGGGTGATTCGAACCAAAATATGGTATAATATGACCGTAGGATGAGGAAAACGAGTTTAGATCGTTGATTCTAACCGGAATATGGTATAAAACATGGGTTGAATCGTTTTCGCGATTCTACAAGAAATAGGGTGTAGAATGTGCGTAGATTGGTGAAAATGGGTATAGATGGGCGATTTAAACCGAAATATGGTATAAAAGTGGCGTAGATTCGGGCAAACAAGTTACTGAAATGTGATTGTAATCGAACTAAGGTATCAAATGATCGCAGAATGGTTGAAACGATTATAAATGTGTGATTATGACCGAAAAATGGCATGGAATGAGCTTAGAATGCTGAAAACATGTTTAGATCGGTGATTCTAACCAAAATACCGTATGAAACGGATGTAGAATGGTGAAAACGAGTATGGGTGGATAGTGCTAACTGAAATATGATTGCGTAGAATGGTTAAAACGAGAATTTATGGGTGATTCTAACCGAAATATGGTTTAGAATACAGATTGATGAAAACGAGTATATATAGTTCGGTGATTCTAATTATGGTATAGAATGAGCTTAGATTGGTTTAAACGAGTATAGATAGGTGATTCTAAAAGAAATTTGGATTAGAATGAACTTAGAATGAGGAATATGAGTATGGATGGGTGATTCTAACCGAAATGTGGCATAAAACATGTATAGAATGGTGAAAACGAGCATAGATGTGTGATTCTAAGCAAAATTATGGTGTAGAATGGTGAAATCGGGTATAGACGGAAGATTTCAACCGAAATAATATATATAATCGGTCTAGATTGGTGAAACGAGCACATAAGTGAGATTCTAACCGAAGTAAGATATCAAATACTCGTGAAATGGTGAAAACGAGTGTAGACGGGAGATTCGAACCGAAATGTGCTATAGTAAGGTCGTAAAGTGAAGAAAACAAATTTAGACCACTGATTCTAATCGAAATATTGTATGAAATAGAGGTAGAATCATGAAAACGGGCATAGATGAGTGATTCTAACAGAATTATGGTGCAGAATGGTCATAGAATGGTAAAAGCGAGCATAAACGGAAGATTCTAACCGAAATAAGGTATATAACTGGCCTAGGTTGGTGAAACGAGTATAAAAATACGATTCTAACCGAAATAAGGCACCAAATGCTCGTAGAATGGTGGAAACGAGTAAAGGCGGGTGATTCGAACCGAAATATGGCACGATACGATCGTAAGATGAGGAAAATGAGTTCAGACCGTTGATTCTAATCGAAATGTGGTACAAAACAGGGGTAGAATCGTGATAACGAGTATTGATGAGTGATTCAAATCGAGATATGGGGTGGAATGTGCGTAGATTGGTCAAACCGAGTATAGATGGGTGATTCTAAAAAATTTGAGTGAAAAAAGTGGTGTAGATTTGCGCAAACGGGTACTGAAATGTAATTATAATCGAAATAAGGTATCAAATGATCGTAGAATGGTGAAAACGAGTACAAATGAGCTACTCTAACCGAAACATGGTATAGAATGGGATTAGAGAGCTGGAAACATGTTTAGATCGGCGATTCTAACCAAAATATGGTATAAAACGGACATCGGATGGTGAAAACGAGCATAGATGAGTTATTCTATCTGAAATATGACATAGAATGGGCATAGAGTGCTTAAAACGAGTATAGGTGGGTGATTCTTACCGAAATATGGCACATATAACAGGCATAGATTGATGAAAACAAGTATAGATTGGTTGAAAACAAGTATAAATAGACGATTCTAACCGAAATATAGAATGGAATGAACGTAGAATGATGAAAGCGATTATGTTTGGGTGATTCTAAGCTGAATGTGGTTGTAAAACAAGTGTAGAATGGAGGAAACGAGCCGAGATGTGTGATTCTAGTCGAAGCTATAGTGTAGAATGGGCGCATAATGGTAGAAACGAGTATAGACGGAAGGTTCTAACCGTAATAAGGTACATAACTGGCCTAGATTGGTGAAACAAGTATAGAGATAATATGATTATAACCGAAATAAGGCATCAAATGCTCGTAAAATGGTAAAAACGAGTATAAACGGGTGATTCGAACCAAAATATGGTATAATATTACCGTAGGATGAGAAAAACGAGTTTTGATTGCTGATTCTAACCTGAATATGGTATAAAACATGGGTTGAATCGTGAAAACGAGGATAGATGAGCGATTCTACCAGAAATAGGGTATAGAATGTGCTTAGATTGGTGAAAATGGGTATAGATGGACGATTTAAACCGAAATATGGTTTAAAAGTGGTGTAGATTCGGACAAACGAGTTACTGAAATGTGATTGTAATCGAAATAAGGTATCAAATGATCGCAGAATGGTTGAAACGATTAGAAATGTGTGATTCTGACCGAAAAATGGCATGGAATGAGTTTAGAATGCTGAAAACATGTTTAGAACGGTGATTCTAACCAAAATATGGCGTATAATAGGCATAGATTGATGAAAACAAGTATGGATGGGTGATTCTTACCAAAATTATGCTACAAAATGAGGTTAGATTGGTGAAAACAAGTATAAATAGACGATTCTAACCGAAATATGTTATGGAATGAACGTAGAATGATGAAAGCAATTATGGTTGGGTGATTCTAAGCTGAATGTGATTGTAAAACAAGTATAAAATGGAGGAAACGAGCCAAGATGTGTGATTCTAGCCGAAGCTATAGTGTAGAATGGACGCATAATGGTAGAAACGAGTATAGACGGAAGGTTCTAACCGTAATAAGGTACATAACTGGCCTAGATTGGTGAAACAAGTATAGAGATAATATGATTATAACCGAAATAAGGCATCAAATGCTCGTAAAATGGTGAAAACGAGTATAAACGGGTGATTCGAACCAAAATATAGTATAATATGACCGTAGGATGAGGAAAACGAGTTTAGATCGCTGATTCTAACCGAAATATGGTATAAAAGTGGCATAGATTCGGGCAAACGAGTTACTGAAATGTGATTGTAATCGAACTAAGGTATCAAATGATCGCAGAATGGTTGAAACGATTATAAATGTGTGATTATGACCGAAAAATAGCATGGAATGAGCTTAGAATGCTGAAAACATGTTTAGATCGGTGATTCTAACCAAAATACCGTATGGAACGGATGTAGAATGGTGAAAACGAGTATGGGTGGATAGTGCTAACTGAAATATGATTGCTTCCTACCGCTTTCCACCTCACCTCCCTCCGGTCGCCTCTCTGACCTTACCGCTTATGCTTCAACTGCATCTGCTCTCTTGCCGGTCTCACTACTCTACCCGCGATGGCCCCTTTCTAAATCCGTGCGAGTAGGACAAGAAAACCCTTTCAAAAATGAGATTGGGTAGTTTACAAAGTTTTCCTTCCGCATCCTATGTTCAAAGTGTTGAGAATTTGCTCTTCGTAGCGCTCTCACTCATCGGTCGCTTCTGACATTCATTCCATTTTGCTTTTCTTCGTTCCTTGACTGAGCGTAGCGGGCTCCGCGCCTCGGCTTGAAAGCACATCCTCTTTCTTCTTCTCTTGGCGGTGAGATTCGATGATATGGCTTCTTTGTTCTGTTTGAAAGTCACTGCTGGTTCGAAAATTCTTTCATAAGCAAAAGTCTTACTCTTGTTGGCCGAGAAGCCCTAAGCAAGAGGTCCCATACTGTCCTGAACTAGAACAGCTAACTCGGACTTAGGGGACACTTCCTTGAGGAAAGTCGTACTCCCATCAGCTTTCAAGTAGATAAAGAAGTTCAGGCTAGTGACATCAGCTATCGGCTATTGGCCTTTGTGAAAGTCCAATAATACCACTCACTGGTAAATAGCGCAAGACTTCTTCGTGAATCTCCGCTATTTGAATATTGAACATCATAACCACGAATAGGAATGAAACGGCAATAGCTCCTATATGAACTACTGGGGAGATCATAGCGGAGAAGTCGAGACCTAACAAAAGAAGTAAACCAGAAGTGTCGCGAAAGACTGGGATGGGAAACGAAACGGAATGTACCGGATCGTAGAATGGTTAAAACGAGAATTTATGGGTGATTCTAACCGAAATATGGTTTAGAATACAGATTGATGAAAACGAGTATATATAGTTCGGTGATTCTAATTATGGTATAGAATGAGCTTAGATTGGTTTAAACGAGTATAGATAGGTGATTCTAAAAAAAATTTGGAATAGAATGAACTTAGAATGAGGAATATGAGTATGGATGGGTGATTCTAACCGAAATGTGGCATAAAACATGTATAGAATGGTGAAAACGAGCATAGATGTGTGATTCTAAGCAAAATTATGG